>JADBJO010004256.1:177500-180000 GCA_016801955.1 Conus betulinus | reverse complement strand
CGACCAAACGAAACTGAGGATTGGGAGAAACTGGATGCAAAAATCGTCCAAAGACTCGATGCATTGATAGGGAAAAGCACCCTGGAACACAAACTAGCCACATATGGGGACACTGTGTATGCCACATGTAGAGACGCCTATGGAGCAAAACTACCCCAAACAAAATATACCTCCAAAGAAATCCAGACGCCAGAGAGAGATGGACAAGACCAGGGTCCAAAAGAAAAACCTCAAGAAGCAAATGAAGACTGCTCTGCCAGCTGAAAAACAAGGCTTGGAAAAACTCTGGAAAGACCTGGAAGCAAAACACAGCACCCTCAGCAATGTGGAATCTGCGAGGAAGAGGAAGAGCAAAAAAAAGAAAGACCCCCAGAGCGCTTCTTCAGAGACCACTTCCAGTTTGCCAGAACACTGTTTGAGCAGCCGAAATTTGGGACCCAAACTGTGGACAAAGGAGTTCTTGAGCAGCATCTGAGGAAAACATACCCTGACTCACAGAGCAAAGCACCGCTCAACATTCAAGGTCTGGTGTGGCCAACCAAACCTGAGGAACAGTTCAACGATAAGCCACTAACGTTGGCGGAAATCAAGAAGGTGGTCGACAAAGCCAGAGCCAAATCATCACCAGGGCCAAACGGAATACCTTACCAGCTGTACAAGAAATGTCCCAAGGTGCCGGAGTGGCTCCACAGGCTGCTGCGATCAGCTTGGAGAAGAACCAGAAGATCAGCGGCCAGTGATGACGGCAGATGGTGTGTACGTCCCCAAAGAGCAAAACTCAAGTGCCATCAGCCAGTTCAGGCCAATATCACTACTGAACATCGAAGGGAAAATCTTCTCAGTCATGGCAGCAAGGCTGACCAAGTACCTCATGGAAAACAAGTACTTGGATGTGTCAGTCCAGAAAGGTGGCATCCCAGGCGTGGCTGGCTGTGTAGAACACACCACAATGATCTGGGACGCAATCCAAAGAGCAAAAACAGAAAAGAGAGACCTGGACGTAGTGTGGCTTGATCTGGCAAACGCATATGGATCTGTACCCCATGAGATGATACAGTTGGCTCTTAAGATGTACCATGTGCCAAAGAACATCCGCGACATGCTCAAGAAGTACTTCAATGGCTTCTCAATGGGGTTCTCTACCAAGGAGTACACAATAGATTGGATCAACTTGGAAGTGGGCATTGCAATGGGCTGTGCAATTTCCCCAATACTGTTCGTGTTGGCAATGGAAGTCATCTTGAAAGCAGCAACAAGCAACGCAAGACAAACAGACCTTGGCGATGGATAAAAGATGCCCCCTCTCAAGGCCTCCATGGATGACACTACAGTGATTTCATCCAGAGAAGACGAGACACGTCATGTGCTGGAGAGGCTGGATGACATAGTTGCCTCATCCAGAATGAAGTTCAAACCTAAGAAATCACGGCGTCTCTCTCACTGAGGAAAGGAAAAGTGGCCGAATCTGTGGTCTTCAGTGTTGCCAACCAGGCCATTCCAACAGTAACAGAAGAGCCAGTCAAGAGCCATGGAAGATGGCATGATGATACGCTGAAAGACACACAAAGAGCAAAAGAAACCAACAGATGATGTCGGAAGAAGGCTTGGAGACCATTGACCAGTGTGGGCTCCCTGGCAAATACAAGGTTTGGTGTCTGCAGTTTATGCTGATACCAAAGCTCCTATGGCCTCTGATGATATACGACATCTGCACCAGCATAGTGGAGGCAATGGAAAAATCCAAAATCTACAAGTTCACAAGGAAATGGCTTGTGTCCCACCCTGTCTCACTGACATAGCGCTGTACTGTCGCCAAGCAAAGCTGAAACTACCACTGAAATCCATCCTGGAGGAATACAAAGCAGGGAAGATCAGACTTCAAAGCATGCTGGAGGACTCAGGAGACAAGGTGGTAGAAGCAATCAAGCCCCAGCTGAAGACAGACAGAAAATGGAAAGTTCAAGAGGCGATGGATTCTGCAAAAGAAGTCTCTCTAGATCAGAGAAATAACAGGACACACACAGACCAACAGACAGGACTGGGGTGACCAAAACTGAATGGTGGTCAAAGGCAAAGGAAAAGCCAAAAGACATGATGATTCAGGAGATGAAAAAAGAAGAAGACCAAAAAAGACTCCAAAAAGCAGTCCAGCAGAGCCAGCAAGGGCAATGGACAACATGGAGAATGCACTCCAAAGAAGTCTCACTTGGAATGACATTTGGCACATGGCCCCTCTCAGGATCAGCTTCATTCTCAGATCTGGATATGACCTTCTGCCCTCAAATGCAAACCTGGTGAAGTGGGGAAAAACAGACAATCCTGCATGCCCCCTCTGCCATGAAAACAAACAGTGGAGCATGTCCTAAGCTCATGTAAAGTAGCCCTGGCTCAAGAAGGTACACATGGAGGCACAACCAAGTGCTCAAAGAGATTGTACAAGTAGTCTGGGCTAGTACCAATACCACAGAAGGGAAAACCAGGACTCCAAAAGCACCCGCAA
>JADBJO010004256.1:125000-162500 GCA_016801955.1 Conus betulinus | reverse complement strand
CCTTCCTTCTTTTCTTCCTGTCTGTCTGCACTCTACTTGCACGTTCTTTCTGCAGGTCTTTTTGTTGTTGTTTTACTGTTCCTTTCTGCCTGTTTTTTCTGTTTGTCTTTGCTGTTTCTCCCCCTTTTCCCCTCTGGCTTTCTTCTTTTTTGTCTTTCTTTCCCCCGTTCGGCTGGTTTTTCTTCCTTCCACCCATCCATTCTTATTCTCTTTTTTTCCCCCCTTCCTGTTTGTCTGTCTGCACGTTTGTCAGTCTGGCTGTCTGCCTTCTGTCTTTTTTTTTTTTTCTCTCTGTCATTCTGTCTTCATTCTTTCTCATTTCTTTTCATTCCTGACATTTCTCTTATCTGGCATTACAAGGAACTAGACACTGGCACCACACTATTGGCCGGTGATGGGAGGAGGAGAGTGCTGTGGTGCAGGGGAAAAAAAGACGGGGGTGGGGGTAGGGGGGGGGTGGATGGAGGGGGGAAGGGGGAAGAGGCGCGCGCGCGTGTGTGGGAAGACCATTTTCTGTGTCGTTAATTCCTCACCCTTTTGGCCCTGTCTTTGACCCCTTTGTTTTCTTTTTTACCTTTCCATTTTCTTTCTTCTTCCCCCCCCCCCCCCCCCCCCCCGTCCTTTTTTTTTTAATGAAACTTTTGCTCCTTTTCTTTCTGTTTTTTTTTTGTGTGTCTGGGTACTTTTGTGTTTCGTTCTCTTCTTCCCCCTTGTTCTGCATGCTGGTGTTTTTTATTTCTGGTTTCAGTGACGTTGTGGGAGGGGGAGAAGGGGGAGAGGGGGGGGGGGGGGGGGGGGGGGGGGGGGGGGGGGCTATTTTAGCAGCTCGATTGGCCAGATGGGGAAGAAGAGGAATGGATGGTACCTCAGTCAAGGGTTTCATTCGTTCCTTTCATTTTTCTCTCTCTCTCTCTTTCTTCCTTTCTTTTTTCGTTTTCTTTTCCTTTTCGTTTGGAGTGTCTTTTTTTTTTTTTTTAATCTGTCCCTTTTCTTGCTTTCTTTCTTCCTTAACTGCTTCTTTCTTTTCTGTCTTTCTGCGTGCCTTTGTTTTAAATCTCTTTTCTTACTTTCTTTCTTTCCTTTTTTAAAATGTTGTTCTGTCTCCGTACATTTTATGGTTTGTTTTTTTTTCCTTCTGTCTATTTCTTTCTTTCTTTTCCACTTTGTTTCTGTCGTCCCCTTTTTTTTTCCTTACTCTTCATCTTTCTTCCTTTTTTTTTTTTTTTCTTTCTTTTTTTTTTAAAATCCTTCTATATGTACTTTCTTAACGTCTCTCTCTCTCCTTTTTTTTTGTTCCTTTCTTCCTGTCTTTCTGTTTGTCTTTGCGTTTTCTGGCCTTTTCTGTCCGCCTTTCTTCTTCTTCTTCTTCTTCTTCTTGTTCTTCTTCTTCTTCTTCTTCTGTATGTCTTTCCCTTCTCTTTTGGTTTATTTTTTTTTTCCTCCTTCCTTCCTTCCTTCCTTCCTCTGTTCCCTCCATTCTTTAGGTCTTTCTTTCTTTCTTTCCGTTAGCCTGTCTGCATGTCTGTTGGTCTGACTGTCAATCTTCTGTCCTTTTTTTTTTTTTTTTTTTTTTTTTTGGCATTCTGTCTTTATTTCTTTCTCCTTTCCTTTTATCTCCTGACATAGCTCTTCTCTGGAATTACAAGAAGAATATTGTGGAAACCGCACACACTGGCACCACAGCTGGCCAGTGAAAGGAAGAGAGAGAGGTGTTGTTGGTGCGGAAGAGGAGGGCGGGAAGAGGCGCGTATGTGTGTGAGTGTCGGGGGGGCGGGGGGGGGGGGGGGGGGGGGGGGGGGGGGGGGGGGGGGGGGGGTGGGGGGGGGGGGGGGTCGAGGGAGAGGGGAGTAATGGGTAGGGGTAGGATCAGGATTAGTGGAGAGTCACTCGTTTTTCTCTTCGTCTGTCGTTACTGACAGTGTGGGGCTCTTTGTGCTGTCAGTGGGGAAACGTTTAGCTCCAAGGTACAGTGTGTGTGTGTGTGTGTGTGTGTGTGTGTGTGTGTGTGTGTGTGTGTGTGTGTGGTGTGTGTGTGTGTGTGCGTGCGCGCGCCTGCGCGTGCGTGCTTGCGTACGCGCGCGCGCGCGCGCGCGCGCGTGTGTGTGTGTGTGTGTAAAAAGAAATAGATTAAAATAAAATGATCCACACGCATTCGCACTTGCATACGTTACAAGATCAACACAATTTAATCCGTCACATATCGTTTTTTTTTTTTCCAGGTTTCATGTAGAGAAAGAGGATTCTGAACTTTGCACTACTTTGCTTCTTCTTTCATTTGTTATTTGTTGTGCGCTTGTATTTTCTATTTCATTTTTTTTTTTTTTCCTGTTCTTATTTCTTCTTTTAATCCTTGTCCCCTTCTGTCTGTTTCTTCTTCTTCTCTCTTCCTTTCCTTCTTTCTTCCTTTTAGTCTTTCGTAATATGTATTTCATTCTTTCTGATAGCCTACTCTTTATGCATTATTTGAAATGTGTTCGGTTTTTTTTTTTTTTTTTTTTAATACTCTTTTCGTCCCTCTCTCTGTCTGTCTGTCTGTCTGTCTGCCTGCCTGCCTGTCTGTCTCTCTCTCTCTCCCCCCCCCCCCCCCCCAAATTTCTTTCTTTCTCTTTCTTCTCTCCTCTCTCTCTCTCTGTCTCCTCTCTCTCTCTCTGTCTCTCTCTCTCTCTCTCTCTCTTCTCTCTCTCTTCTCTCTCTCTCTCTCTCTCTCTCTCTCTCTCTCTCTCTCTCTCTCTCTCTCTCGCTCGCTCTCTCTCCCCTTTCATTTTCACTCTTCCGTCTGTTGTCCCCTTCTTTTCTTTTCTTTTTTTTTGCCCTCCCTCCTTTTTCAACATCCTCCCTCCCCTGTATCTCACCCCGCCACTCTCCCCCCCCCCCCCCTCCACTCCTCTGCTCTTCTTAATTCCTTACTTTTCCTTCTCTTTCATCTCTTTGGTTCTACTTTCCTTTTTCTTGTCTCTCTCATTCTTCCCCTTCCTCGCCTGTTCTTCCTCAAGTTTCCTTCCATTTCGCAACCCCCCTTCCTTTCCTTTCTTCTTCTCTTCTTCTTCTTCTTCTTCTTCTTCTTTGTTTCCGTTTTTCTGGATCTTTCCTTTCCTGCCCCTTCATTTGCAGCAGTATACACTGAAAGGGGCGTGGTGTTGTTGTTTGGTACAGGATCTCTATAGTTATCAGTATTTTTTTTCTTTTAATCTAAACGACTTTTGTTCATTAGGCAAACATTCCGTACAACATGTTTTAACGTACATAGATGCAAATTCCTCAGCCTTTTCTTTGGGAGATAGAAATTCTTTACTTGTTGTTTTGATGGATAATCTTGGAGTTTAATGCCCGATTTCATTTCTTTCACCTTATCCCACACCTTTTTCAAGTCTTTACAGTCAGATACTTCATTTAGACAGACTGTGACCAGTATTGTCTTTTTTTTTTGCTTGCGCTGTGACTCTGTTTGCTTTTATTTTTGTACTGCACATTTCTTTATGAGCTGCATCTTTTATCTCTTGCACAGGAACTTTTCTAACTTTTAGCCAGTAAGATAAGCTAATGTTTTTGCTTTAACAGCATCCTCGCAAGCCTGATTCCACCAGACATTCCCTGAGAATGTTTCACACCTTTTGATCCCTTTTTTAGGGAATAGCTAGAGCAGCAGCCTCAAGAACTGCTTTCTGAAAGTTATCAAAAAAGATGTTTAACATCCTCACAAATAACTTCACTCTCAGTCTTCTCAGTGAGGTAATTTTGAAAAAGTTTCCCAATCTGCCTTTATGTAATTAAATTTAGGTATAACATCTTCACCACTAACTTCAGATCCAACGGATTCTTTAAAAGATAAAAGTATGGCACATGGTCACTACCTAGTGGGTCATTGGCTGTATCCCACTTTGCTGTTAATGCTAAAGCAGGTGAAACAAAGGTTAGATCAAGCGCCGATGCTCTATGATGAGATATGTCTGGGATGCGCGTAGTTCTCCCGTCGTTAAGCAAAACTAAAGATGAATCCACAACAGTTTCCAGAAAATCAGGGTGAGAAACTATTTGACAATCTTCATCCCAGAAAGGAGCATGAGAATTGAAATCGCCACCAACGATCCACTTTTCTTTAGAACAGTTTAGAGAACGTAACCAATTAGTATTTTGCCCATCAGGGCCCTTAGGGTAATAAACTGATGCAAAATGTAAAATTTGATTGTTTGAAACTTTCAATTTTATAAAGGATGCCGACACATTAACCATATCTTTTGTAAAAGAAGAGGGACTAACGTACGTGTAATCTAAACCACATTGTACATAGATAGCTGTACTAACTTTATCAGAATCTTTGCATATATGATAAACCGGGGGATAGTAATAACCTTGTAACTTTGGCAACTTCTGCTGAGTGACATTTAAGGACTGAAGGAGAAGTACATGATGAAATTTACTAGAAAGATGCATACACAAATTATCAATATTAGTTGACAAGGAACGTGCGTTCCATTGTAGAACCGACAAATTATCACATGTGTTGTTCTTTTTCTTCCTGGTCATATGTTAACCTAATTTAATGATGGATAAGTATCATATAGGTGACGCAGTACAATAACCTGATCAAAACTGCGAAAGCACCCGTTACCTAGAGAATGGGGGGGGGGGGGGGGGGGGGGGGGGGGGAGATTTTTTTTTTTTTTTTCCCCCCACAGGCTGATCATGGATACTTAACTGACCATCATGAACTCTTCTATGTTGATTTGGGGATGACAGGCTATCACAATGACCTCCTACTGAAAGCTGCTTCACACAATATGATGATTGGGCCCGATGTTGCACACAAAAAACGCCCCGGCGGAGAATGGCAGATGGTTTGCGCTGTTTAACATCCGTCGGCGTCAGCAGAGAAGATGATTGTTTGAACATTTTGTTGACTAGCCCTCTGCCAGGAAGATGACTGCTGGTCGCCATGTTGACCAGCTGATGACTTGAGGGAGATGACTGCTGCTGCTCGCCATGTTGACCGACTGATGACTTCAGGGAAGATGAATGCTGGTCGCCATGTCGACCAGCGGATGACTTCTTGGAGGGAGATGACTGTAGGTCGCCATGTTGAACAGCAGTTGACTTCTTGAAGGAAGATGACTGCAGGTCGCCATGTCGACCAGCAGATGACTCCTTGGAGGGAGATGACTGCAGGTCGCCATGTTGACCAGCAGATGACTTCTTGGAGGGAGATGACTGCTGGTCGCCATGTTGACCAGCAGGAGACTTCTTGGAGGGAGATGACTGCTGGTCGCCATGCCTTGATGATCAGCGGATCGACTTCTTAGAGGGAATTGACTGCCAGTTGGAATGTTGACCAGCAGATGACTTCATGGAGGAAGATGACTGTTGGTCGCCATGTTGATCAGCTGATGAATTCATAAAGGGAAATGACTGCTGGTCGCTATGTTGATCAGCTGATGGTTCTTCAGGGGACAGTGATTTGGAAGTTTCATAATAGCCTTCCGTTTGAGTTGAAACGGAAAAGAACTTTACAGCAGTTTGTGTAGATTTGCAATCAACACTACAAGCATTCTTTACAACGTCCGCATAAGATTTCTGATTACGGACTCTGTCTGTTTCAGCTTCAGCTTTGCTTGACGAATAGCCTCTTGAAACGAAATATAGTTCTTTGATTTCAAAACATTGACTTCTTTGGCCATCTTTTTAGCAGGACATCCATGAAAAGCCGATGATGGTCACCTTTGCAGTTCACACAGAATCTGTCCAAGGTGCAGTTCTCTCGGGGGTGTGATGACTGACCACATCTGCTGCATATCTGTACTTTACTTAAACAGTGTTTCTTGGTGTGATGCAAACGCACAACACGTACACCTTTTTATTGGCGCACAATATGGGTGTATCTTCAACACAACATTGTCAATACTAAGTTTTTCTTTCTGGAAGTGCTTGAAGTTTGAAAGTAATTATTGTCACTTTTTTTTTTCCCGTTTTTAAGAACTGATTTTCGGACCCCGCTCACAATACTTTGGAACAGAAGACAGAAGACTCTCATCCAGGTCCTTGAAAACAATACCAACTGTTTTTTACTTGGGGCTTAGTAGTTTCAACAGCTATACCAGCAATACTTTGTGTCTGCATCAGCTTCTTACTTTGTCTCTCATTTTTGCACTGAATATAAAAACTATCATCTCTTAACTTTTTGACAGACACAACTTCACCAGTCACGGACTCTATTGCCTTTTTGTGGTAATGAGGATATAGATGTCGCAGGAGCAGAGAGCCGTCACCTGAATCTTTAATAATAACATTATAATCTTCTTTGTTCAACAAATTTGGTACGAAAGATGATTTAAGATAACTAAGTTGAACTTGCTTCAAGGTCTTTCCCACCCTATGTTTCCTTTCCTTTCTTTCTCTCTCCTTCCTATTCTCTCTTCATCTCCCATCCTTTCCGTTTTTCTTGACCTTTTCTTTCCTGCCCCTTCATTTGTAGCAGTATATACTAAAGGGGGCGCGACATAGGTCTACCCAGACATTGTAACTGACCAGCAAGAGATGAGAGATGGAGGGACGGTGATGGTGGTGGTGGAGGGGGTAGTGGGTGTCATTCTTTCTTCTCTTCATCTGTCATTCCTGGTTGATACTGTGACCTTTGTGTTTTTTTTTCTTTGAGAGGGGGGTGAGGGGGGTGGGTGGGTGGGAGGGGAAACCGGAACAAGGGGAGGAAGGGTGGAGAGAGTGGAAATGGGGGGGGAGTGGGGAGGGGGGGAAGCTTAGCTTCAGGCGTATCATTCGATTGAGAGGATTTCCTTCGCCCATCGAATGAGAATCCGACTTGACAAAGCTGTCTGTGTGTGTTTAGGAAAATATGCTTTTCATCTCAAGTAACCCCACCCTCACCCCTCTGCTTCTCCATCCCCCCCACCCCCCCACCTTCCCACTCATTCCCCTTCCCTTATTGCTACCGATCCACGACCACCCTTCCTTCTCTGCATGCCCACGCGCCTGTCCTACTCGCGCTCTAGCCCACACTCGCTCCTGTCTTGTGAAAGATTTGAAGATGGCTTCAGGAAGGCTGCATCATAATCACGGAGTTCACGGAATTTCACGGTTATGGCGTGCTACTACTACTCAGACGCTTTCGTGACCTTTCGACTTAAAATCAACACTGGCTCAGAATTTGCAGCTCTCATAATGTCCAATTCGATTATCGTCACGGAAGCAGGGAGAAGAGATATCAACAAAAAAAAAAATATCAGCAAATTTGTTGACAGTCTGAAGAGAGGGATAATGAAATCCGTCATTGATTTATGTTCAGATCTGAGGACAGAGAGAGAGAGAGAGAGAGAGAGAGAGAGTGGGGGGGAGGAGGGAGGACTGTACGGACGTTTATAATCTCAAAAGTCAGTGACTTCTCTCAGCTGAGTACGATCAGTGAAACCAAACACAACTCGTACCAATTTATGACCTGAAAACGTCTTATTGTAAAGCAATAGACACCGACGAATTCAGAACATCTTTTACGTTTGTCAGATTCTGCTTCTACTTTTCTGCCTCTGTGTTTTTCGCTGATATGAGCCTCTTGTCTTCCTTTCTCATTTACGGTCTGTCTGTACATATCTCAGTGTGTCTGCTCTCTCTCTCTCTCTCTCTCTCTCTCTCTCTCTCTCTCTCTCTCTCTCTCTCTCTGTGCTTGCGCGTGCGTGCGTGCGTGTCTGTGTGTGTGTGTGTGTGTTGTGTGTGTGTGTGTGTGTGTGTGCACATGCGCGCTTGCATATATTACAAGATAAACACAATTTAATCCATCACATATTATTTTGCCAAGGCTATATAAAGAAGGAGGACTCTCAACCGTGCACGACTTTGGCTTCTTGTTTCATTTTGCCGGATGTTCATTTGCTACTTGTCATTCGTTCAGATTTTCCATTTTTGTCGTTGTTATCATTCGTTCAGAGTTTTCTTTTTTTTGTCCTTGTTATGCTTTTTAATCTTGTCTGCTTCCTTCTTTCCTCCATCCTTTTTTCTTCTTTTTTGTGATCAGTTTTTTTTTTTTTATTCTTTCTGATATCCTGTATGTATTCTTTGAACTCTGCATTTTTTCCTCTGCTGTCTGTCTGTCTGTCTGTCTGACTATTTGTCTGTCTGACTGTCTGTCTCTGTTTCCGTCTCCACCTCCGTCCATCCGTCTGTCTGTCTGCGCGTCATTCTGTGTGCTTGTGTGTGTGTATGTGTGTGTGTGTGTGTGTGTGTGTGTGTGTGTGTGTGTGTGTGTGTGTGTGTGTGTGTGTGTGTGTGTGTGTGTGTGTGTGTGTGTGTGTGTGTGTGTGTGTGTGTGTGTGTGTGTGTGTGTGTGTGTGTGTGTGTGTGTGCGTGTGTGTGTGTGTGTGTGTGTGTGTGTGTGTGTGTGTGTGTGTGTGTGTGTGTGTGTGTGTGTTCTCTCTCACTCTCTCCTGTCGCACTCGTTCTTTTTTTTCCCTGTCTTCCTCTTTTCTATCTTCTCTCTCCCTTCTGTTCTCTTTCCTTCTGACATGTTTGTCTGTTGCCTCCTCTTTACTTTCTTCCCCCCCCCCCCTCCTTTCTGTTGTTGACAACCCCCTCCCCTCCCCTGTCCCTGCTACCCACTCCTCTGCTCTTCTTAGTTCCTCACTTTTCATTCTCTTTCATCTCTTCGGTTCCACTTTCCTCTTTACTTTTCTGTTTTGGTATCCCCCCCCCCCCCTCCCACCCTCTCGCCTGACTCTCCTTCCCTCCCTTCCTCTCCTCCCTTTCTATCCCTTCTTCTTCATCCTTCCTTTTTTTCCCGTTTTTCTCGACCTTTCCTTTCCTGTCTCTTCATTTGTGGCAGTATGTACTGAAAGGGGCGTGGTTGAGATCTACCCACACAGTGTGACTGACCAGCAGGAGGTGAGAGATAGGGGACAGTGATGGTGGGGGGTGGAAGAGGAGAGGAGAGAGTGTAGTGAGCGACATTTCGTTTTTTTTTCTCTTTACCTGTCATTCCTGGCTGATGCTGTGACCTTTGTGTGTGCATTCTTTGAAGAGAGAGGGTAAAGAAGGGTTGAGAGGGAAGGAGAGGAAGGGTGGAGAGCGGACATGAGGGGGGAGGGGGGGTATAGGACTTTTAGCTGTAGGCTACCATCAATTAAGAAGAGTTTCATTCACCCCATTGACTGAGAATCCTACTCAACTGAAAAGGCCACAGAGCTGTATGTGTTCAGAAAATATGCATTTCATCTCAAGTAGCTCCCCCCCCCCCCCCCCCCCCCTCCAGCCACCTTCCCACTCATTGGCCTTCCCTTATGCCACCAATCTCCCCCGCCCCCCACCTCCTCCATGCCCATGCACGTCCCCCCTGCCCTCAACCCCCCACCCGGACTCCATTCTTGTGAAAGATTTGAAGATGAATTCGGAAAGGCTGCATCATAATCACAAAGTCACGTTCGAGGAATTCTATGGTGATGTCGTGCTCATACTCAGGCGCTTTCGTGACCTTTTCGACTTCGTTTATTTGCAACACTGGATCAGAATTTGCAGCTCTCACAATGTCCAGTCCGATTACCGCCACGGAAACGGAGAGAGATATTAACAAAAAATACCAAAAAAAAAAAATGTGTTTACAGTCTGAAGACAGGGGTAATGGAATCATCATGCAATTTACGTCCACAGAGAGAGAGAGAGAGAGAGAGAGAGAGAGAGAGAGAAGAGAGAGAGACCAGACAGACAGACAGAGAGAGACAGAGAGAGACCGAGAGAGAGAGAGAGAGAGAGAGAGAGAGAGAGACAGAGAGACCCGACAGACAGACAGACAGACAGACAGACAGACAGAACACAGACTGACTGACCGACTGACAGGGGGGGGGACAGAGAGAGAGAGAGAGAGAGACAGACACACAGACAGAGAGAGAGAGAGAGAGAGAGAGACAGAGAGAGAGAGAGAGAGAGAGAGAGAGAGAGACAGATATCATGGTACAAAAAGTCATCTTGAACCGACGTCACGATACAAGCTGTCACCCTACCTACAAATGTCACCCCCGGTACGATGTGCGATGTTACAATACAATTCCATACAGAATGCCACCGTAGGCGACCTTTTGTACCAGCATAACTTGTTGTGATAATTAACCCGCTCCCGAATCACTCCCCGACGGTTAGAAACAGGCACATGCCCTATCCCCAAATCCCCTATCCCCAGGATAAAACTCAGACCATTCTGCCCTGTTGTGTTCCAAAATCACTCCCCTCCATCAACTTTGTTAAGTGTCCCAAACGACGAAAACCTTTCAGACAAAGCATGTTGCGCCTGAGTATGAGGGGGGTGGTGGGTGGGGGAGGGGGAGATTCTGGATCTGAGCCAGAACTGTTTCCCACCGTGTTCCAAAACCATTTTCCAGTGAGTGATACGGGGCATGGTCCAGAAACGCCCCATGGATCTGTGTTTTGCTGTGTGTTCATCACACCGTACAGCCGACAGTGTCAAACTGTCAAATGTGAAGCACACACGCCATGGTTCTCTTGCAGGCAAAAGCTACAAGCAAGCAGTAAGCGGATCCCGTTGAGCAGCAAACAGGAAGAAGCTGTCATATTTGATAAGGTGAAAGAGGCGAGCAGGTACTTAAAAAGATTCTCTTGCCAGAAAAGGTTACTTACCTGAGCGAGCAAAAGGGACTCCAACAAAGTTAGTTAGACATCAAGAGAGAGACTGACCCTCATCTCTCTTCATCTTTGGCTACTCTAACTTGGAAAGACCAGATATGTAGAGTGGAGAGGATCACACATCTTTCCCATCATCCTCCCACTAGATACCTCCGCTGGAGTGCCGCTCGCTCACGCAAGTCACTAATCACTTCCGAGCGAGAGAATTGTTCCACTGAATGGTCTGCCTCTGAGATAAGCACTTATGCCAGCTTCTTCCTTCCTTTTCACTGGTCAGCGAGATTGGCGTAAAATGCCTGTACGTAGCCTTACGTGTGTACACGAACAAACCATCCTGTGTGTGCTTCAGATCTGACGGGAGTTTGACACTATTAGCGGTGAATGTGGTGAACAGACAGCTACCCCCATAAAGAGGAGGCAGACCAAGAGCCAGGTAATAGGAAGTGAGGAATGCCTTCAATGTGCCCAACGAAACTTGGACTAGCTAAAGGCGAAGACACTGATCCTGTCTGCTCTAATCTTTGGTTAGGTTTGGTTGGAAGCGTTGGCAAGCAGCGGGAAGGAGGTGCTGAAGAGAGCGGAGATAAGGAAGGAAGGGACAGGAGAGACCGGGAGAGGACGGGGGACAAATCCGATTGAACTCTGTATGAAAGGCTTCATGGGGAGGAACACGACACATGTCACCACCAATGAGAGAGAGAGAGAGAGAGAGAGAGAGAGAGAGAGAGAGAGAGAGAGAGAGAGAGAGAGAGAGAGAGAGAGAGAGAGAAATCTCCACGCCCACGAAGACTGAACAGAGCTGAGATCACGCGGTTTGAATGGTCATGCATCTGGTATTTTGTTGTTGTTGCTGGTGCTGCTGGTGGTGCTGGTGGTGCTACTGCTGCTGCTGCTCCTGTTGCTGCTGTTACTGCAGTTGTTGATTTTGAGCCGCCAGAATTAAGTTGAATGAAAACAAGAATGTTTGGGAACTAAACTTTTGCGGTTCTTGTTGCAGCCGTGCTGCTACTGATGATAATGCTGTTGCCGTCCCTTGATCATTGTTGTATTGCTTGCTGGATAGGAATGGGATGAGGTTAAAGTCTCTGTTTTGTGATTTAACGTACCAAGGAAGCTAGGGTCGTGAGGAATAACATTGTTTCAGTCCTATAAAGTCCACCTCTCCTCTGTGGGTGCAGTGGGGCATGGCTAGATATCACGGCTGATTACCTGGTCTAACCTCTGTTTGGACTAACCTCTTGAGCCCGTGCAAAAACACAGATTTATCGCTTGACATTTCGGCGGACGAGGGCTAGACGCCGGTTGGGGTAGATGGTGGGTGGAAACCGATGTTGGGGAATGGAGAAGGGGTTGGTGTAGATGAAAGAAGGCGAAAGATTGGATGGCAGAGAGAGAGAGAGAGAGAGAGAGAGAGAGAGAGAGAGAGAGAGAGAGAGAGAGGGTTTCTAGATTCAACTAACAGAATCGTTTTGCTGAATCGTTTTAGCTACAGCAAACTGTCAGTATGCGTAATGGACATGGTGGTGCCCTCTAGACATCTAGATCTTATTGTGTATTTGACAGGAAATCGTGCAGAGCCATACAGGGATTACATATTAAGGAAGAGGAGGACGAGAAGGACGAAGAAGGAAGAGCTCAAGAGAAAAATGTTGGAAAATACGATGAAAAACAAGAAAAAAGAAAACAAAAGTGAAGAAAATGAATATGAAAGTTAGGAAGCTGAAGAGGAGAGAGAGAGAGAGAGAGAGAGAGAGAGAGAGAGAGAGAGAGAGAGAGAGAGAGAGAGGGGAGAGGGAACGATGACGAGAAGGTGGAAAGTGATGAAGATACATGTTTCAGATGGAGAAAACAAGGACAGAGAAAAGGGAAAGAGAAGGTGAAATGTTGCAGAAGAGGAGCAGGAAGAAGCACAAAAACTGAAGAAAAGGAGGATGACAAATACTATTCAAGAAGAATTCAAAGAAGAAGAATTCAAAGAAGAAGAATTCAAAAAGAAGAAGAAGAAGAAGAAGAAGAATACAAAGAAGAAGAATTCAAGAGAAGAAGAAGAAGAAGAAGAAGAAGAAGAAGAGAAGAAGAAAATGAATGATGATGATTGATGGTGATAATGATGACGATGATGATGATGATGATGATGATGATGATGATGATGATGATGATGAGTGATGATGACGATGAATACGATGACGTAGGGGAAAAAAAAAAAAAAAAAAAAAAAAGGTGATAACGACAAAGAAAACATTATCTCGAAGATAAACAAGGGAAAGAAGTTAAGACATAGACAGTCTTGTCCACAAAATGAACATTAAAAAAGAAGAGAAGAAACAGCCAGTGAAGAAAAGGGAGGCATTTTTATCCCTGGCATTTACAGTTCATTTTGTGTCCGCACCTCCTAGACCTATTCTCATCACAAAGGCATGCCATTTTGAATTACCACAGTCACATCAGCACTCGGTTTCTCCACAAACAGCTCTGGAAGGAATCGCTAAGGCAGAAAAAAAAAAACCCCAGGGACATAGAGAAGGAGAAAGAACATGACGAAAATGAAGAAGGAAAGGTTTACAGTTGAAAAAGTAAGAAGGAAAAGATGATGGATGAAGAGGAGAAAGATGGAAAAATGGAGGAAGAGGGCGACATAGAAGAAGAGTGGAGGGGTGAAGAAGGTGAGGTGAAAAAAAGAAGATGTGAAAAGGATCAACAAATTAGAATGACAAAGACGAAGAGAAGGATGAAGAAGTGGAGTAACGTACCAAGGAGAAGGATGAATAAACAAGAGGGAGTGGGGAGGGGGGACAAGAGGGAGGAGGGGGGGGGGGGGGATGAAAAGTCATGATGTCTAAAGAAGGGGCAAGGTGATGGAGATAAGGACGCTGGAAGATGATTGAAAGGTTGGAGGATAACTATATAAGAAATAAAAGGACGAACGAAAGAAAGAAAGAGATGAAGGAAGAAAAAAAAAAAGAAAAAAAGAAAAAAAAATGGATTGAGAAACAGAGAACGAAGAAGGAACAGAAGAAAAAAGGAAAAGAGTAATTAGTTCAAGACAACAAGAACGACAAAAGGAAAGATAAAGAAAGAAAGAAAAACCCAAAGAAAGAATGAAAAAAGGAAAGCAAGAGCAAGCAGAAAAAAAGGGGGTCATTCTACTCTGGCTTTTACGGCGAATTTTTTGTTCTAACCCTATTTATTATTCTCTCATAAGAAAAGTAGTCATCTTGAATTACAATGGTCACATCACATCCCCATTTCTGCACAAGCAGATCTGCACTCACTGAAGCAGAGAACCACAAAGGGAAACATCTGCGGAAGGAAATGCGGAAGGAAATGACAAAGAAGAAGAGAAGAAGAAGAAGAAGAAGAAGAAGAAGAAGAAGAAGAAGAAAAACGAGAACAAGAACAAGAACAAGAACAAAAAGAGAGAAACTGTTTAAGATGAGGATAAATTAAAAAAAAAAAAAAAGGAAAGAAAAAAGTTTTTTTTCCTCTCTCTCATCTTCACTGCCACTTCAGAAGCTTTAGCCTCAATCCAGTCGTAGGGAAAGTTTTTACATGCATGACATAGTTTCACCTACCCTATCCGACCCAAATTGAAATACTAACAAACAAACAAAAATTTGACCCTTTCATTTTTTTTTTCACAGTTTGGCATCTTGAATTATCCGTAGGGAAAAAAAAGGGAAAGTATAGAAAAAAAGAGATAGATAAACCGGAGGAGGAACAAGGGAAAAGGGGGGACTAATGGAGAAGGAGAATGGTTAAGAAGAAAAAAATAAAAGTGAACAGGAAGACGATGAGGAAGAAGAAGAAGAGAGGGAAAAGAGGATGATGAAGAAGAAGAAAGAAAATGAAGAAGGATGAATATAAAGAGAGGGGTTTAAAATGAACAATACTGAGAAGAGGAAGAGGGTGGCAGAACGGAGGATCAAAATTATGGACAAAAGAAGAAAGCAGATGATGAGACGATGAAGAAGAGGAAGAAATGAAACAATGGGAAGAAAAAAAAAAAAAAAAAAGCATGAAAACATGACATAGTATAAAAAAAGATTATGACAATATGACACAGTGTGAAAAAGAGTATGACAACATGACACAGTGTAAAAAGAGTATGACATCATGACACAGTATGAAAAAGAGTATGACAACATGACACAGTGTGAAAAAGAGTATGACAACATGACACAGTGTGAAAATGAGTGTGAAAAAGAGTATGACAACATGACACAGTATGAAAAAGTATGACAACATGACACAGTATGAAAAAGATATGACAACATGCCACAGTGTGAAAAAAAAGAGTATGACGACATGACACAGTGTGAAAAAGAGTATGATGACAACATGACACAGTATGAAAAAGTATGACAACATGACACAGTATGAAAAAGAGTATGACAACATGACACAGTGTGAAAAAGAGTATGACAACAACATGACAGTATGCAAAGGAGGATGGCCATAAAGAATGAGAAAGAGACGAGGCAGGTAGATGAAAAAAAAATCGAGATAAGCTGAAATATGAAGAAAAGCATGAAAACGACGAAGACGAGGAGGAAGAAGATTCAGTAAGAGATGACAAAGGTCGCAAAACACGGATAAACAAACAAACAAATAAAAAAATACCCCCAAAAACCAAAGGAAAAAAAACATGACAGGTGAAATAGTTGGATAAAGAAGAGAAGAAGACAAAGGAAAAGCAAGGAAGGATAAAAACGACGGAGAAGAGACGAAGAAGATGAAAAGGTGATATGTAACACACACACACACACACACAAACACACACACACACACACACACACACACACACACACACACATAGACGAGAGGAAGAAGGTGATAAGGTGTACACACACACTCACACACACACAACTGTCACTCTCTCTCACACTCTCTCTCTCTCTCTCTCTCTCTCTCTCTCTCTCTCTCTCTATATATATATATATATATATATATATATAGAGAGAGAGAGAGAGAGAGAGAGAGAGAGAGAGAGAGAGAGAGAGTGTGTGTGTGTGTGTGTGTGTGTGTGTGTGTGTGTGTGTGTGTGTGTGTGTATGAGAGAGAGAGAGAGAGAGAGAGAGAGAGAGAGAGAGAGAGAGAGAGGAGGGAGGAGGGAGGGAGGAGGAAAGAAGGATGAAAGTGTCATGTCTTAAAAAAGGGGAAGACACACAGAAACAGGAATCCAGGCAATAGAAGAAAGGTAAATGAGGAGAAGGAGGAAGAGGAGGAGGAGGAGGCGTAGGAGGAGAAGAAAGAAGATTAGGAATAAGAGGAAGAAGAGAAAGAGGAGGAGGAGGAGTAAGGGAGGAGGAGGGGGAGAAGAAGAAAGGGAATTCATACGATGTACACAACCTAGTCTCCAGACACCTTTGTTCCCTAATCTTACACAGATATTTAGTTTGTCATCAGAAAGTTGACAATTGAGCTGAGGAAAGTTAAACAAAAAGACAGAAGAAGTATCTTCTTTACAAAAAAAAAAAAAAAAAAAGACAGAGAGGAATCATGTAGAAGGGAACACAGAAAGGCTTTGGAAGGGTAGTTTCATGTTGGCCGCAGGCAAAGATGGATCATTTCCTGTAAAGACGATTGCGGTATAGTAATGGAAGGGGGTGTATACGTTTGAGGTGGGGTGGTGTATAGGGAGAATATGAATGCCAAAGTGGCGGGGGAGCAGTCTTGTTTTCCTGTATTCTCGTCAGAAAGGCGGTCAACCTTAATGAGCACGATCAGGTCAACACTCCGTTCCTCCACCAAACAGTTCTGTCTGTGACAGGAGAGGCACAGGGGGTCATACAGAGAGGCCACAAATTGGCGTCAAAGGACATCGCTTGTAGAGAAGCCCTCTCCAACCTTACTCCCTTCCCAGCACGCAACGTCAACATCGATGGCGTTGAGCCATGTTTTACTTATTATTATTTGTTTTTTTCAAAACGCTTCTTCATGCCAGGCATTGTGGTGCAGCGGTTAGCATCACGTACTCCGGGCTGGGAGGTTGTAGGCTCGATTCTCATCAGAACGGTTTATTTATTTTTACCTGCCCTTGGCTTGTTTCTACCCAGAGCTGGGTTTGCTTACTTGGTAAAACTGGAAGTGCACAGTCAAGTTTCATGATGCCACTTGTCTGTGACAGCGTAGCTCAAATTTGTTGAGCAACACTGCAGGTGTCTGTTATCTCTCAGGCCTGGCTGATGCTACGCTATGTTATGGAAAGAAACGCGGAGGATAGCCCCATCATGCAATCAGAATGTAATTTCATAACATCACGTCATCTGCATTGTCCTGATCATCATCTTGGCGACTTCAGTTTTGATTGTCTCTGCAGGTCTATGCCCTTTATGAGCCGAGCCGGTGGTTGCGCTGTGAGCCGAGTGGTGGTTGTGCTGTGAGCCGAGTGGTGGTTGTGCTGTGAGCCGAGAGGTGGTTGTGCTGTGAGCCGAGTGGTGGTTGTGTGTGTGAGCAGAGTGGTGGTTGTGTTGTGAGCAGAGTGGTGTTTGTGTTGTGAGCCGAGTGGTGGTGTGTGGTGGTTGTGTTGTGAGCAGAGTGGTGGTTGTGTTGTGAGCAGAGTGGTGGTTGTGTTGTGAGCAGAGTGGTGGTTGTGTTGTGAGCCGAGTGGTGGTTGTGTTGTGAGCAGAGTGGTGGTTGTGTTGTGAGCAGAGTGGTGGTTGTGTTGTGTGTTGTGAGCAGAGTGGTGGTTGTGTTGTGAGCAGAGTGGTGGTTGTGTTGTGAGCAGAGTGGTGGTGGTGTGTGTGAGCAGAGTGGTGGTTGTGTTGTGAGCAGAGTGGTTGTGGTGGTGTGAGCCGAGTGGTGGTTGTGTTGTGAAGCAGAGTGGTGGTTGTGTTGTGAGCAGAGTGGTGGTTGTGTTGTGAGCAGAGTGGTGGTGGTGTGGTGGTTGTGCTGTGAGCCGAGAGTGGTGGTTGTGTTGTGAGCAGAGTGGTGGTTGTGTTGTGAGCAGAGTGGTGGTTGTGTTGTGAGCCGAGTGGTGGTTGTGCTGTGAGCAGAGTGGTGGTTGTGTGGTGGTTGTGCTGTGAGCCGAGTGGGGTTGTGCTGTGAGCCGAGTGGTGGTTGTGCTGCTGAAGAAGCACTAAAAATGAGAAAGTAAGTCACCCTCCACTAGCCACCCCCCCCCCCCCCCCCCCCCCCGGCCCTAGTTTCCTTGTCTTCTCTTTCAATCTGATAATGGCTGTACCACGAAAACAAAAAGACTGAAAGAAAGGAGTGGATCATGAAGAATACACAACAGGATGGAGAAGTGGATTTGAAGAGAAGAAGAATTCGAAGAAGAAGAATTCAAAGAATTCAAGGAAGAAGAAGAAGAAGAAGAAGAAGCAGAAGCAGAAGAAGAAGAAGAAGGAGGAGGAGAGGAGGAGGAGGAGGGAGGAGGAGGAGGAGGAGGAGGAGGAGGACGAGAGAATTTGAAGAAGAACAATTCGAAGAAGAAAAACTGGAAGAAGAAGAATTCGAAGAATTGGAAGAAGAATTCGAAGAATTGGAAGAAGAAGAATTGGAAGAAGAAGAATTGGAAGAAGAAGAATTCGAAGGATTTGAAGAAGAAGAAGAAGAATTCAAAGAAGAAGAAGAAGAAGAAATTCAAAGAAGAAGAAGAAGAAGAAGATCAAGAAAAAAGTGGATGAGGAGGAGAAGGAGGAGGAGAAATAGAAGAAGAAGAGGAGGAGGAGGAGGAGGAGGAGGAGGAGGAGGAGGAGGAGAAGGAGGAGGAAGAGGAGGAGGAGGAGAAACGAGGGTGTGGGTGATGGTAGAGAGCAAGGATGTAGCTAGTTCAAAGTTTGTGTCCGTCCTTACTTGTTACGTCTGGTCTTGTCTCTTATATTCTCATCAGGAAAAAAAAAAAAAAAAGAGAACGTTCATTTGAAATTACCACGTTCATGCCAGCACTCTGTTTCTCCACCAATACAGTTTTTGTTCCCATGACAGCACCAGAGAAACAGAGAGGCCATGGACCGGAAGCCTTAGAATGTCATCAAATGACCCCTTCTCTCCCCGTCACCTGCATGTCCTTCACGTTTCCTTTCTGCACGCAAAGTCAACTTCAATGTGTGTGGCATGGATTTGTTCGCTTGCTTTCAGATTGTTTCTTCATGATCAGTCTCTTTCAATTCTATGATGGTTTTATCATAAAAAAAAGACGTAAAATGAGATCACAAGAAAACTGATGAAGGATAAGGAAAAAGGGAGGAGGAAGTGGAGGAGGAGGAGGAGGAGGAGGAGGAGGAGGAGGAGAAGGAGTGAGAGGAGAAGGAAGAGGAAGAGAAGAAGGAGGATGAAGAGAAAGAGGAGGAGGAGCAGAAGGAACAATAACGAAAAAGATGACAAGGAGGAAGAGATGTTGAAAGAGAAGACAAACAAATGTCAAAGAGCATAAACAAAGAAAGTGGGAAGAGAAGACGACAAGAAAAATTAAACAAGAAGAGTAACAGAAGAAGGATGAGCCGAAGGAGCAGGCGTAAAAAGAGGAGGAGGAGGAGAATAAGAAAGAGAAGAACAAGCAGAAAAACAAGAAGAATTCAACGAAGAAGAAGAAGAGAAGAAGAAGAAGAAGAAGAAGAAGAAAGAAGAAGAAGAAGAAGAAAAGAAGAAAGAGGAGGAGGAGGAGGAGGAGGAGGAGGAGGAGGAGGAGGAGGAGAGGGGAGAAGGAGGAAAACCCCTCTTGTAAACTAATGAAAATAGTTTGCAATAATCAAAGAAGGCCTTTCCCCCAGTCTCTTGAAAGAAATATAGAATTTCGACGATGAAAATAAGGTGGTCACGCCGAGTAAGTCAGTGTATTTCACAAACCTTCAAGCTGTTTTTAAACAGAGTTACCACTTCTTTAAAAATGTAATAAAATCAGCTTGTTTCAATACTACGAATGTTGTGCTTTGTGCTGTGTTGTGACACAATCTGCCTGTCTGTCTATTCGTTTGTCTGTTTATCAGTCAGTCTCTTTGTGCGTCTGTCTGTTTGTCATTCACTCTCTCTCTCCTCTGTCTCTACTCTTACTCTCTCCACTCACTTCATCACACACACACACACACACACACACACACACACACACACACACACACACACACACACACACACACACACACATGCACACACACACACACACACACACACACACACACACACACACACACACACACACACACACACACACACACACACCCGCGCGCGCGCGCGCGCGCGCGCGCGCGCGAGCTCGCGCTCGCGCACGCACACTATTTCCACTCGTATATAGACACCCTCATCCACACATCACTCAACAACTCCCCAACTCCCTACACCAGCCCCCATCAAACTCCACACACACACACACACACACACACACACACACACACACACACACACACACACACACACACACACACACACACACACACATACACACACACACACACATACTTCCCGTCATCCCCACACCCTTCCATTTTTTTTAGCCTCCGTCTAATATGACCAATGGTGGAAAGACCTTAAATCGAAGAAACACACACACACACACACACACACACACACACACACACACACACACACACACACACACACACACACACACACACACACACACACACACACACACACACACAGAGAGGCGTGCAAGCGAACGCACATATTCACACACACACACGTTTATCTCGTGTATGGAAATTACTCCGTTATCTCTGCAATTTAGTTCTGCACACAAGTTGCAGCGCATACATAACACAGTCTAATGCCAAAATCAGCCCCATCTAACCATTTTTATTCGGTTAGATTTTAAACGAGCTTTCTTTGGCGTTCACGTGTATTGGGGCACTAGTTTCCCTCACTTCCAGACACTCCCCACTGTGATGCCCCCCCCCCCCCCCCCCCCCCCCTGTCCTGTCGCTAACAAAGCCAGGCAGTCCTCAGAAAATGTTGCGTGACCTGTGGGCAATCTAATAGTGGAGGAACCATTTTCGTGCGGAAATTGGAGTACATGTAACCTCGTTCGTCTAGTGTCCAGACAGTTGGTCCAAGTTCTGATGAACTTCCCAAATTGTGTTACAACGTTTGTCTGCTGAGCCTGCATCATGTCGCTAGGTTGTAAGTATGCTACACTTCTTTTGCGAATGCCATACGAAAATTCCAGAGCGCTCGGACAGTTACTTCATGTTCCTATTCCATATGCCAGCTTTATTTTCCTTTCATATGATAAAGGAAGAATTTAGAATCTGGAGTGTCAATCCGACCACACCACTCGCGTCATATTGTATCATATCCCTGGAGCTTACCATTTGCTTCCACAATACAGAGCATGTCACATCTCTGTAAAACACTGAGCACACTTCACCATCTACTGTAGGAGCGCATATCACCTTTACACTGTACAGCAGTTCATATCCCTTTACGTAACAGAGCACATGTATAGGAAGAGCACATCACACCGTTTTACTGTACAGAATACACCACATCCATGTACATGGAGAGCATATCAAACCCCTTTGCACCGCAGAGCACATCCAACACTGTTACAAGAAGAGCATATTACATCTCTTTACAATACAGAGCACATCATAGCTTTGCCAAACACAGAGTTCATAGCACCATTTATAGTGTAGGTTACTTCACATCCATTTATACTACAAATCAGATGACACCTCTTTATCTTATAGAGCACTTCACACCCTGGCATGATACAAAGCGCATCAAAACCTTCACGGCACAGACCACATAAACTCCTTCACAATATACAACACACACACACACACACACACGCACGCACGCACGCACGCACGCACGCACGCACGCACGCACGCACGCACGCACGCACGCACGCACGCACGCACGCACGCACGCACGCACGCACGCACGCACGCACGCACGCACGCAATACCCCTTCACAATACAGAGCACACAATACTCTCCACAACACAGAGCACATCAGATCCTTTCACAATACAGAGCAACACCACTATTCAAAATAAAGAGCACACTACATCCCTTCACAATACAGAGGACAGAGCAAACCACACCCCTTCGAAGTAAGGAGCCACACCCTTCAAAATGCAGAGCGAATCACACAATTTCACCATACAGAACACACCACTCCACATCACAATACACAGCACTCCACACCCCTTACAATACACAGCACACCACACCCCTTACAATACACAGCACACCACACCCCTTACAATACAGAGGAACATCACACCCCTTACAATACACAGCACACCACACCCCTTACAATACACAGCACACCACACCCCTTACAATACACAGCACACCACACCCCTTACAATACAGAGCAACATCACACCCCTTACAATACACAGCACACCACACCCCTTACAATACACAGCACACCACACCCCCCTTACAATACACAGCACACCACATCCTTTCAAACCATAGAGCAACATACCCCCCCCCCCCCCCCCCCCTCCTCCTCACAATACCGTGCACACAACAACCCTTCGCTGTTGTTGATTTTGATCCACAAGTGCTAGCTTGAATGAAAAAAGAATATCTGACAACCGAAGCTGTTGCTGGTACTGACGACGAAGTTGCTGCTGTCTTCTGGTCATCGTTGTTCATACTCATTGTTTGTTGGGGTGGGGGATGAGGCTGGTGAAGATGTCTATGATATGATTTAACATACAAAGAAAAAAAAACAGGAGGCTAGGATCGTGAGGAATAACATCGTTAAAGTCCGATAAAGACCACCTCTCTTTCGTGGGTGCAGTGGGCCATGGCTAGATATCACGGCTGATCACCTGGTCTGACCTCAGTTTGGACAAGCCTCCTGAGCCCGTGTAAGAACAGACTGATCACTTGATCTCCTGGGGATGGGGGCTATGGGCGGGTGAATAGTGGGTGGAACGTAAGGGCGGGGAGGGAATATGTAGGTGTAAGAAGGTGAAACTTTGGAGGGCAGGGAGAGAAAAGTTTACAAACACAGACAACAGACAGTTTCATCTTGTCAACCCTTTTCTTGCACCAGGAAACGATCAATTTGCGTAACTGACATGGTGGTGCTCTTAGAGAGGGACGTTTAGTCGTCTTGCCTTCATGACCAAACATTCATTGTAGTTAGCGAGTATACTCAGAAGGTGATGGGCTTCGTACATTAAACGAGAACAGGCATGACTGACCATTCCCGAGTGACTCAGCGGCAGTGCGGTGCCTCCTCTGATGTGTTACATTGAGGGATTCTGATTTCAACAGCAACAGAATAAACAGTAATGCGGCTGTGTTGTTGGGGGATGGAATGGGTGACGTGTGATTACTGGTTTTCAGTGGGTATGAAAGATGAGAAAGGAAATCAAACAAACTCATGATTATGAGCAACCGAGAGATGATGTGGGCTCCAGAATTTTACACACCAAAAAAGTCAGCTACACACACACTACAAATCTCCCCCCACCACTGCCGCCAGTCTCTCCACCCTCCTTCATTTCATTATCTCACTCCTTGAATCCCACTTCCCCACCCTACCTCCATCACCATTCCCTGTACCATCCTGTATTTGACAGGAAACCATATAGGGCCATAGAGGATGCACATGATAAACACGAAGAGGAAAAGGACGAAGAAGATGAACTTTAAAAGGAAGAAGTCGCACAATAAGATGAACACGAGGAGGATAAACGAGAAAAAAGAGAGAAAAAAGGAAAATAAGCATGGAAGCTAGGAAGATGACAAAGAAGAAAAGGGATGGAGAAAAAGAAGGGGAAAGGGGAATTCCGATACCATGCAGATGAGGAAAAGGGAAATGGGGTGCAAAAGAAGGCGCAGAAAAATAGAAGAGTGAGAGACAGGACGACGACGATCGAGAAGAAAGAAGTCCGCAACGAGAAGGTCGACAACTACAATGACGAAAGAAGAAGAAGAATTCGAAGAAGAAAAAGAACTCGAAGAAGAATTCGAAGAATTCGAAGAAGAATTCGAATTCGAAGAAGTAGAAGAAGAATTCGAAGAAGAAGGATTCGAAGAAGAAGAATTCGAAGAAGAATTCGAAGAAGAAGAAGAAGAAGAAGACGACGAAGAAGAAGAAGAAGAAGAAGAAAGAAGAAGAAGAAAAAGAAGAAGAAGAAGAAGAAGAAGAAGAAGAAGAAGAAGAAGAAGAAGAAGAAGAAGAAGAATTCAACAACGACGACGACGAAGAAGAAGAATTCGAAGAAGGAGAAGAATTCGAAGAAGAAGAAGAAGAAGAATTCGAAGAAAGAATTCGAAGAAGAATTCGAAGAAGAAGAAGAAGAAGAAGAAGAAGAAAGAAGAAGAAGAAGAGGAGGAAGAATTCAAAGAAGAAGAATTCGAAGAAGAAGAGAAAAGAAGAAGAAGAAAGAAGAATCGGAGAAGAAGAAGAAGAAGAAGAAGAAGAAGAAGAAGAGAAGAAGACAGGAAAGAGCCAGTAAAGGAAAAGCGAGTTATTTTCAGCATCAGCATTTAAACCTCATTTTGTGCCCTCACCCCTTAGACCTATTCTCATCACAAAGGCAGTCACTTTGAATTACCACACTCACATCTGCACTCAGTTTCTCCCCAAACAGCTCTGGATCCGAGGTGCACTCGCTGAGGCAGCAAAGGCACACAGGGCCATACAAGAGAAGAAAGAAAATGACAAACATGAAGAAGCGAAAGTGAACAGGTGAAAAAGTGAAAGGAAAAGATGGACGAAGAAGAGAAAGATGTAAAAATGAAAGCAGAGAGCGACAGGAAGAAGAGTAGAAGGGTGAAAAAAGTGAAGAAGAAGAAGATCGGGGAAAAAAAAAAAACTACAACAACAACGACGAGGAAGAGGTGAAAGAAAAAGAAAGAAAAGAAAAAGAAGAGGAGAAAGATAAGAATGAAGAAGAGGCGAAAGAGAAAGAAAAAGAATAGAGAGAGTGAACAGACGGATGAAGAGGGGATCAAAAATTTGAAGAGAAAGAAGAGAAGGAAGAGATGCATGAAAGAAAGGGGAAAAACGAGAAAATGGTAGAAAAGAGAAGTACGGAGAAGAAGAGGATGAGGGACAAGATGAAGAAGAGAGCAAGACAAGGAGTAAAATGTAAAGAAGAAGATGAAAAGGATGCAAAGATCAACAAGGAGAGCTAGAGGAAGAGAAAGGTATGAAAGAGATGAAAACGATAAACAAGAGGAATAAGAAAAGAAAAAGAAGGAAACGTGAAATGATCAAGAATGAGACACAGACGATGAGAAGGATGCAAACGATGAGGAGGTGGAGTAACATAACGTGAAGAAGATGACGAAGCTAGAGTGAGTGAGAAGGTGGGATAATAGAAGGAGCTGGAGGAAAGAAAGTGAGGAGTGATTGATGTCTTAAAAGAAGGAAAGAAATTGAAGATGAAGACGCTGGAGGACGGCTAAAGAATAGGAGTATGAAAAAAAGGAAAAAAAAGAAGGAACGAACAAATGATCGAACAAACGAAAGAAAGAAAGACAGGAGGAAGAAAGAAAGGAAAAACGGAAAAATTCGAAGAATTCGAAGAATTCGAAGAATTCGAAGAAGAATTCGAAATTCGAAGAAGAAGAAGAAGAATTCGAAGAAGAAGAAGAAGTCGTTTATTCAAGACAACAAGAAAGATGAGAAGAAAAGAAGAAAGACAAGAAGGAAGGAAAGAAACAACAAAAAAGAAAGAAAGAAAGAAAAGAAGGAAAGAAAGAAGGGAAGAAAGAAAGAAAGAAAGAAAGAAAGAAAGAAAGAAAAAAAAATAATTGAGAAAAAGGGGTCATTTCACCTCGACTTCTACTGCCAATTTGTGTGTTCTAACCCCATTTATTATTCTCATCATAAAAGTAGTCATCTTGAATCAGCACAGTCAGGATCACAGCTTCATTTCTCCCCCAAAGCGTCGCTCTCACTGAAGCAGAGAAACCACAGAGGGATATAGCTGAGGAAAAAAATGACAAAGAAGAATTCGAAGAATTCGAAGAAGAAGAATTCGAAGAATTCGAAGAATAAAGAATTCGAAGAAGAAAAAATTCGAAGAAGAAGAAGAAGAAGAATTCGAAGAAGAAGAAGAAGAAGAAGAAGAAAAAAGAAGAGATATTTAAAGAATTCGGATAGATGAGAAGAAAGACGAAAGAAAAAGAAAAGCGCTTTCTTATCTTCTGTGCCACCTCAGCCCATTTCAGTTGTCTGTCCACAGTCACACACTGGCGCCTCCCATCACAGCTCCAGAACCAGCAATCCTCATGGACCCTGAAGTTGTAATGAGGCAACCCCCCAGAGGAAACTCTGCACTGCTATCAAATCACACTGGTGCTATCCAATGGCGCCTGTTCAAATCAAATGTACAAATGTACACAGGACACCATCTACCAAGCTCCCCATTGACAGCGATAATTGCTTAGACGCACCCTCCAGAGGGCGCCACCATGTCCGTTGAACGACGTTCCCATTAACTTGGCAATGGTAGTGACCTCGACATGAACTCACCAGGGCATAGACGTGGGAGAGGAAACCAAAAACTGAGGTACCATAAGAGCAGAGCGTGAGGGACCTGATTCTGGTCTGAGACTGCATGACACGACTGTTCTCGACGTTTACTTTCATAGTGTATCCCAGCATCAGCTAAGCCCGAGAGATACAGACACCAGCCATGTTGTCAGGAGATTTGTACAACATTCTCGGAGACGTATCCATATAAGATGAAACTCAACAGTATGGTTCCAGTGTTCCCAGTTGAACCCATAGCAACGCTGGATAGAAGCTAGTATGAGCCGAAACATCCCACAGACATAAATGGCTCTGATTGGAGCCAAGTCCACGGCTTCTCGGCCAGAATTTGCAACACTTAATGTCATAGCGGCTGATAGAAAAAAAAAAAGTTTTTTCATACACGAAAAGCCTTACCCAAACAATCTGGAAAAAAAAGTTAATTTTTTTTTATTTTAATGAAGGAGACGAGGTACGTCGCAAAACGACAGAGAGGCTTAAAAGAAATGGTGAATAAGGACAAAAACAGGCCATTTCGTCACATTTGGTGTCCTCGATCCCTGTAAATTTTCGTCAGAAAAATAATCATCTTGAATTATCAGAGGATGAAAAAAAAAGAGAGGAAACGGAGGAAGTAAGAGATGGATGAACAGAAGGAGGAACAGAGGGGAAAAGGGGGACGGGTGGAGGAAAATAATGATGAAAAAAGGAAGATAAGGATGAGAGGATGAAGAAGATAACAAAGAACAGGAGAGGAAAGAGTCTGCTGAAGAAGCTGGAAATGATGAAAAAGAGGACGACAGTGATGGAGGAAAAAGATTAAAAAAGAGTATTGAGAAGAGGAAGAGAGAGTGGTGAAGAGGGGCAACAGACCATGAAAAGAAGAAAGCAGACAAACGAATAGATGAAAATTAAAAAAAGGAACAAGAGAAAGAACGAAAATGAAAACGAGTATGACAACAACAAAATAAGGAAGAAGAAGAAGACGAGCAGAAAAAAATAAACTGAAACAAATGAGGGAGGAGAAGGATGAAGTAGAGGAGAAAGAAGGTGAGGAGGATGTTGAAAAAGAGCAAAAAGTGGATTAAAAGAAAAAAGCAGGAACGTGAGGGATATGAAAAAGGTTAAAAATTACATATGGAGAACAGATAAGAAAAAGGATGAGTAAGCAGAATAAGAAGACAAAAAGAATGAAGTGAAGAAGGAAAAATAACCGATGGCGTGGAGAGGAGGAAAGAGGTGAAGAAGAAGAAAAGTTAGAGCGAAGAGAAAACCGAAGAGTAGTTCAAATCCAAACACACAAAAAAGAAGTGGACACACTAGTTGAAGACTACGGGGACAAAGAATCCATGGAAAGAAGAAAGGTGGATGTGGAGGAGGAGGTGGAGGATACGGAAGAAGAGAGGAGGAGGGGAGAGGAGGAGGAGGAAGAGGAAGAGGAAGGGGAGGGGGGGGGGGGGGGGGGGGGGGGAAGAAGAAAAGAGGTGGAGGAGGAGGAGAATGAGGAGGAGGAGCAGAAGAGGTGGAAAAGAAAGACATGGAGGAGGAGGAGGAGGAGGAGGAGGAGGAGGAGGAGGGGGAGGAGAAAAAAGAAGAAAAAGAATGCCTCCTTTTCCGACACCTTCTTCCCCAGTCTTATTGAAAACATTTAATTTCTCGAAGGAAGGCTGATTATATGAGCTGAGATAAATAAATTAAAGGAAACAGACAGGGATATCTTCTTACACTTAAGAAACAAACAAAACCAAAAACAAAACCAAAAGGAATCATCATATAGAGAAAGGAAAAGAGAGAGAGGGGGCACTTTCATTTTGGCCATTAGCAAAAGTGGATTATTTCCTGTAAAAGGAGAATGCAGAGAAGTGAGGAGGAAAGGTGTATGTGTAAGGAATGAGCTGGAAACGGAGAGAAGATGAAAGACAAAGCGGTGGGGGTGGGGGTTAGGGAATGGGGACGGGACTAGTCTGAAGTTTGTTTCTGTCTGTGCTTATTACGTCTGGTCTGGTTTCCTGTTTTCCCTCAGAAAGGCGGTCACCCTGAATTACCGCTATCACGTGGACACTCCCGTTCGTCCACTAAAACAGCTCTGGTCATGACACAGGAGGCAAAGACCACCACACACAGAGGCCATAAATTGGCGTCACAAGACACTCATTTTCGAGAAGCCTTCTTCTGAACGCTCCCCTCCCCCCCCCCCCCACCTCCTCCTCCCAGCCTGCTCTCTGCATGCAACGGCAACGTCGATGGCGTTGATCCATGTTTTCCTTATCATTTGTTTTCTCAAAACGTTTCTTCATACCAGTCACTGTGGTGCAGCAGTTAGCCTTACAGATTCCAGGGTGGGAGGTTGTGGGTTTGATTCTCAATAGAGTGATCTGTTTATATAATTTTTTTTTTTTGCCCGCCCGATTGGCTTCTACCCAGAGCTGCGTTTGCTCTAGGCTTGGTTGGAAAGATTGGAATGAACAATGAATTTTCATCTTCTTACTTGATACATCTCTGAGAGTGTAGCTTAACTTTCCTGAGCAAGTTTGCAGGTGTCTGTATCTCTCGGGCCAGGCTGATGCTAGGATATACTATGAAAGGAGGCGTAGAAGACAGTCCTATCATTTGATCTCTGTACGGAATGGAACTAAATAGCATTATCTTCATTATCCTCCTTGTCCTCGATCAGCATGAAAAGGGCCTTCCATGGTGACTTCAGTTTCAATTTCCTCTATCTATGCCCGTTGTGGTTTCGTGACAAGGTCGTTGACACTGGTAAGTTCATGTGAAATGTCGTTGAACGGATGTAGTGGCACACTCTGAAGGTGGATGCTCACTTGTGCTGGCTCCACAAAAACAAAAACAAAAACAAAACAAAAAAAACAAAAAAACAGTTATTGTCGTCAGTAGGGGTATTACCAGGTGGTGCCTTGAATATGCTAGATCCTTACAGGATCTGATTGCAGATGGAGAGCAAGAATTAGCAGTGTGGTTGTGGTGCTGACAAACCACAAAAAGAAGTCAGCTCCCTCTCCCTCCCCCCAAAGCTACTTCATTGCCTTTCCCTTCTTGTCTTATGAGGGCTGTGGTATGAAACAAAAAGACGAACAGAAAATGAAAGTAGAATATTATGAAGAATACAGAAGACAAGGGTAAATTGGATCAACAGGAGAAGTGAAGAGATTGTGGAAGAGAAGAAGAATGAAGAAGATTCGAAAGAATTCGGAAGAAGGAAGAGAAGAAAGAAAGAAGAGAAGAAGAAGAAAGAATTCGAAGAATTCGAAGAAGAAGAAGAAGAAGAAGAAGAAAGAAGAAGAAGAAGAAGAAGAAGAAGAAGAAGAAGAAGAAGAAGAAGAAGAAGAAGAAGAAGAAGAAGAAGAAGAAGAAGAAAGAAGAAAGAAGACGAAGAAGAAGAAGAAGAAGAAGAAGAAGAAGAAGAAGAAAGAAGAAGAAAAGAATAAAACGAAGAAGAAGAAGAAGAAGAAGAAAGAAGAATTCGAAGAAGAATTCGAAGAAGAAGAAGAAGAGGAAGAATTCGAAAGAAAGAAGAAGAAGAAGAAGAATTCGAAGAAGAATTCGAAGAAGAAGAAGAGGAAGAAGATTTCGAAGAAGAGAAGATTTCGAAGAAGAAGAAGAAGAAGAATTCGAAAGAAGAAGAATTCAAAGAAGAAGAATTCAAAGAAGAAGAAGAATTCAAAGAAGAAGAAGAAGAAGAATTCAAAGAATTCAAAGAAGAAGAATTCAAAGAATTCAAAGAAGAAGAAAAGAAGAATTTCAAAGAAGAAGAATTCAAAGAAAAGAAGAAGAATTCAGAAGAAGAAGAAGAATTCGAAGAAGAAAAGAAGAAAATTCGAAGAAGAAAATTCGAAAAAAGAAAAGAAGAAGAAGAAAGAAGAAGAAGAAAGAAGAAGAAGAAGAAGAAGAAGAAGAAGAGAAGAGAAGAAGAAGAAGAAGAAGAAGAAGAAGAAGAAGAAGAAAGAAGAAAGAAAAAGAAGAAGAAGAAAGAAGAAGAAGAAGAAGAAGAAGAAGAAGAAGAAGAAGAAGAAGAAGAGGAAGTAGAAGAAAGAAGTAGAAGAAGAAAGAAGAACAAGAAGAAGAAGAAGAAGGCATATTGCATACACAACATAGTCTCATAGAATCTTCTTCCCGATTAGTTATGAAAGGAGAGCTGAAAAGAATCTGAGATAAGTTCTAAAAGAAAGAAAGAGACAGAAGTTTTCCCCCTTTAAAATTAGAGAAAGAAAGCATATCAAAAGAAAGTCAGAAAGGCAGCAAGAGTTATTCAGTCCTGGCTGTTACCAGGAAGGAAGAAGGAGCAGTGTGTATGTATTGATCAGGAGTTGGGATGGGGGAGAGCAGGGACGGGGATAGTTACGTTTGATCATGTTTCTTATATTCCCAACAGGACAAAAATAGTCAACTTGAATTACCACTATCACAACAGTACTCTGCTTCTCCGCCGAAAGTTACTCTCATGACAGCACCAGGGAGGCAGACAGCCATTTAGGGAAGTCTTAGAATGGCTTGAATGACAGCTTTTCTTCCTCTTCGTTCTCCCTCCCCTCCCACTTTGTATATCCTTCACCATTCCTGCCTACACACAAAATCAGCATCATGAAGAGCAGAAGAAAGAAGAAAGAAGAAGAAGAAGAAGAAGAAGAAGAATGCACGTGTTATATGCAACCTAGTCTTCCAACGCCTTCTTCCCCAATCTTATGAAAACAGCGATCTTCTCGATGGAAGGCTGGCAATAGAGCTGAGGAAAGTTAAAAGAAACAGACAGAAGTATCTTCTTAAATAAAAAAAAATAATGACTAAAAGGAATCATGTAGAAAGAAAACCAGTGGCTGTGAAAGGGTTGATCTTAGCTGTCAGCAAAGGCGGACCATTTTCTGTAAAAGGAGAATGCAGAAACATAAAGGGGTGGGGAGGTGTATGTGTTTGGAATGGATTAGCGTATGAAAAGAAGATGAAAGACGAAGGGGTGGGGGTGGGGGTGGGGGGTGGGGGGTGGGGGGGGGGGGGGATAATGTGGGAGCAGTCAGGTTTCCTGTTTTCTTTTAAGAAAAGCGGTCAACCTTAATTAGCACGATCACGTCAACACGCTCTTTCTCCACCAAAACAGCTCTGTCCACGACAGAAGAGGCACAGGGGTCATACAGAGAAGCCATAAAATGGCGTCAAAAGACACCGCTTTTAGAGAAGCCCCCCTCCATCCCCACCCCCTCCCCCAGCCTTCTCATTGCACGCAACGTCAACATCGATGGCACTGATCCATGTTTTCCCTCTGTATTTGTTTTTTTTTCGAAGCGTTTCTTCATACCAGACATTGTCGTGCAGCAGTTAGCAACATGGATTATGGGCTGGGAGGTTGTGGGTTCGATTCTCATCACAGCGAATTAGGTTGTGGGATGTTTCTATTGCCAGTTGGCTTCTACTCACTCAGAGTTGAGTTTGCTATGGACTCACTCGGGAAGACTGGAATTGTGGAGTTTCATCATCTTACTGGATGCCTCACTGAGAGTGCATCGCAGCTTTCCTGATCAACAGCGCAGGTGTTTGTATCTCTCAGGCCTGGTCGATGCTGGGTTTATATCATGAAAGAAAGTGTAGTTCTATCAGGCAGCCACTGACCAGAATGAAACTTCATGGCATTATCTTAACTATCCTCCTGCTTCTCGATTAGTATACAAGAATCTTTCGTTTCCTGCTCTCATGGTGCGTTCATTTTTGACTCTCTCTCTCTCTCTCTCTCTCTCTCTCTCTCTCTCTCTCTCTCTCTCTCTCTCTCTCCTCTCTCTCTCTCTCTCTCTTGTCCTTGATGAGTTTGCGGAGGTCATTGGTATCAGCAAGTTTAGGGAGAATGTCGTTCAACGGATGAAGTATTGTCCTCCAGAGGGGGGATGCTCGCTCACGCTGGTTCCACAAGAAATTCGTCCATGGATAAGCAGGTGGTGTCTGCTTGTGATGGACCTTTAACAGGCATCACTGAACACCACCAAAGTGACTTGGCAGCAGTGTCGGAACTCCTCTGGTAGGTTGCCTCATGGCTTCTGACGTTGACCTCCCTCTGTCGATTGCTGGCATTGGTGCAGCACTGGGACCAGCTGAGCTGTGACTGTTGACAGAGAACCAGAATGAGTGACATGGTGGCGTGCTGACTGCGGCAGCCAAAACAAGCCACTTTATTGTGCCTCCTTTCCAATTGTATGAGGCTGCATCGAGAGAAAAAAAACTGGAGAGAATAATGGTGCGAAAAGATAGAATAATCAAGAATAAAGAAAAGGGGCAGAAAAGTGGATTAGGAGAAGAAGAAGAAGAAGAAGAAGAAGAATTCAAAGAATTCAAGAAGAAGAAGAAGAAGAAGAAGAAAAGAAGAAGAAGAAGAAGAAGAAGAAGAAGAGAAGAAGAAGAAGAAGGAGGAGGAGGAGGAGGAGGATGAGGAGGAGGAGGAGGAAGCGGAAGACGAGGAGGACGAGGAGAATTCGAAGAATTCGAAGAAGAAGAATTCGAAGAAGAAGAATTCAAAGAAGAAGAATTCGAAGAAGAAGAGAAGAAGAAGAAGAAGAAGAAGAAGAAGAAGAAGAAGAAGAAGAAGAAGAAAAAAAAAAAAGAATTCAAAGAATTCAAAGAAAAGAAGGAGAAGAAGGAGGAGGAGTGGGCGTAGGAGTAGGAGGTAGGAGGTGGAGGTGGAGGAGGAGGAGGAGGCATATTGTATACACAACCTGGTCTGGTGACACTTTCCTTCCCAATGTTTTGAAGAGATTTATTTTTCTGAACGGAAAGCTGGTTATGAAACTGAACAGATTAAAAAAAAAAAGAGATAAAAGTATCTTGTTAAATTAAAAGAATAAAAACATGCAGAAAGAAATGCAGAAAGGCAGGGCGGATTAATTCCAACTTGGCTGTTGCACAGGGAATGAATTATTTCCTATAGATGGAACATCAAGGGGATGTGTATGTATGGAACGGGGATGGGGATGGGGTGATGGGGGAAAGAGCAGGAGTGGTGCTAGCATATAGGCTGTATATCCTCCTGCTGGCTACGTGTGATCTGGTTCCTCATATTCCCATCAGAAAAAAAAAAGGTCCAATTGAATAACCACGATCACGTCAGAACTCCGTTTCTTCGCCAAAACAATTATTCCCACGGCAGGCTGAAGAAACAGAGAAGCCATGTAGAAAAGCCCTAAACTGGCATCAACGGACGCCCCCCCCCCCCTCCCCCCCCTCCCGTTCATTCTCCGTTCGCTTCCATCTTGTATGTAGTTCATGGTCCCTCACAGAATCAACATCAATGTATGGCAAGGATCTACGTTCTGTTTTCTGTTTGTTCGTTTGCTTTTAAATCGCTGCTTCATGGTCAGTCTCTTTCGATTCTGCGATGGCTTTATCATGGAAAAATAGAGAGAAGAAGAAAAGAAGCGAAACAAAGAACAAGAATATCAATAAAGGATTTTTTTTAAAAAAGACGGAAAGGGAAGGGGAGGACGAATAGGAGTAAGGAGGAGGCAGAGATGGAGGAGAAGGAGGACAAGGAGGAGCAGGAGGAGAAGGGGTCAGGGGTGGAGAAGGAGGGGAAGGAGAAGGCAGGGGAGGAGTAGGAGGAAGAAGGAGAAGAATATGACGAAGAAAAAAAAAAGACGACGAGGAGGAAGAGATGATGGAAGAGAAAAAAACAAACAAACAAACAAACAAACAATGGCGGAGAATAGAAGAAAGGAAATGGGAAGGGAAGAAGAGCAGAAAAGATGAACAAGAAGATGAAAGGGAGGTGGAGGAGGGAAAGGGGAAAGGGAGAAAGAGAAGGAAGAAGAAGAAGAAGAAGAAGAATTCGAAGAAGACAGAAAGGAGAAGAAGAGAAGAATGAGGAAGAGAAGGAAAGAAGAGAGAAAGAAGAAGCCAGAAAGAAGACAAGAATAGAAGAAAGAGAAGAAGAAGACGAGGAGGAGGATGTGAAGAAAGGAGGAAGGAGAAGAAAAGAAGAATTCGAAGAATTCGAAGAGAAAGAAGAGGATTAGGCTGCTGAGGAAGAAGAAGAAGAAGAGGAGAAGAAGGAGAGGAGGAGGAGGAGGAGGAGGAGAGAAGAAGAAAGAAGAATTCGAAGAAGAAGAAGAGAAGAAGAAGAGAAGAAGAGAAGAAGAAGAGAGAGAGAGGAGAAGAAGAAGAAGAGAAGAAACAAGAAGAAGAATAGACGAAGAAGAGGAAGAAGGAGGAGGAGGAGGAGGAGGAGGAAGAAGGAATTCGAGGAAGGAAGAAGAAGAGGAGGAGGAGTGGAGGAGGAGAGAGGAGAGGAGGAGGAGGAAGAGGAGGGAAGTGGAGGAGGAGGAGGAGGAGGAGGAGGAGGAAGGAAGAGGAGGAGGAGGAAGGAGGAGGAGGAGGAGGAGGAGGAGGGAGGAGGAGGTGGGTGGTGGTGGAGGAAAAAGAAATCATTTACAATAAGCAAATGGGTCTTTGTTTCCAGTCTCACTGAAAAAAAAAAAAAACACGGAATTTCGAGAAGAAACCTTAGGTGACCAAGCTGAGTAAGTCAGTGTACCTTATAAACGTTCAAGCTGTAATCGTCTAAGCAAAAAGCCTCACGCCCAATAACCACTCCATATCAATGTAATGAAATCATAACATATTCATTGAATGGCGATCAAGCAGAACAGTAAGTCGGAAGAAGGAGAGGAGGTTTGGAGTACCCTGAAACCCACTTCCCCTTAAATCAACCATTCCTAGCATTTACCTCCCCTTTGTATATTCGCAAAGCTGTTATCTTGCAGTTCCACAAGAATGTCAAAATTCCGTTTATTTCACTTGCAAACAACTCCGCCAGGCAGGAAAAAAATGGGTTCAGGTTGATTTGAACACTCACCAATGTAATGTAGCATACGAGGAAAACCAGACCAGAAGAGTGGGAGGGGGTGGGGGAATAAGTGGACTTCAGTATTGAGCACCGCACTGACAACCAGCAGAGCGACAATATGTTAAAACAGGCGGTGAAAATAGCAATGGATATTTAGGGTACCAGCGGGATTCTAACCGCCAGTATCAGACTATGAACTCGGTACTCAAAGCGCAAGGTCACCCAGAAGGAAAATCACACAGGAGGCCTTTGTGCACATCACTGGACTCTTTTTTTTTTTTTTTTTTTTTTTTTTTTTTTTTTTTTTTTTTTTTTTACAGAAGCCCCCTTGGGAGAAAAAGAAAAAAATGATATGTCTAAACGTTCGAGCGATTTGTCACGCTTTCTTTTATTTCTTTGTTTTTGAAATCTTCCCCAGCCTCCAAGTATTGGTAATGATTAGTGTCTTCTATAAATGTCACGAATGTTGTGCTTTGTGATAAGCTCTCTCTCCCTCTCTCTTTCTCTGTCTGTCTGTCTCTGTCTCTTCTCTCTCTCTCTCTCTCTCTCTCTCTCTCTCTCTCTCTCTCTCTCTCTCTCTCTGTCGCGCGCGCGCGCGCGCGCGTTTTTTTCTCTCTCACTTTCTCCCCCTCCCTGTCTGTCTCTCTCTCTCCCCCTTTCTCCTCCTCATACACATATCCCTACACACACATACATGCATACAGACACACACAGACACACAGACACACAGACACACAGACACAGACACACAGACACAGACACACACACACACACACACACACACACACACACACACACACACACACACACACACACACACACACACACATTTAGTCCTCCGATAATGTTGCGTGAGCTGTGGGTAATAATATGATATTGGCGAAGCCATTCCTCCCCCCTCCCCCCCCCCCCCCCCCCCCCCCCCCCCCCCGCCCCCTCTTCCCCTCGTAAATTGGGGTATTCGTAGTCTCGTTCACCCCAGTGACCAGTGACTTTGCCCAAAGTCTGATGAACTTACCAAAAAGACTTACAACTCTTATGTTCTGAGGCATCATAATCACGCAAGGTTAGTAGTATTCTAGACTGCCCTTGTGAAGCCATGCAGAATAACTTTAAGTCCCCTTTGCCTCTGTCAGTTTCGTCCCCTTTTCGTCTGATAAAGGAAGACAGAGGACCCTCGAGATCATGCACACTTCATAGTGCCAGTCCCACTCCATCATTCACACATCGTACTCTATGATACCTTTGCAGCTTACCATTCCCTTGTACAATACACACCACGTCAAATCTCCCATAAAACATAGAGCGCACTACACTGTTTGCGATACAGAGTGCATCTCACCCTTTACACCCGTGAAACGTTTTACATCCCTTTACAATACAAAGCACATCACACACATTTTGAAGAATATATATTACACCCCTGTATTATAAAGCACACGACACTTTTTTTTCCTTTTTTTTTTTTTTTTTTTTTTTTTTACAAAATGAGCATATCACACCTCTTTATAATACAGAGCACACCACATCGTTTTCAAGAGTATAGTGTATCATACGTTTGTGCAACATTGACCATGTCACATCCTTTTACACTGCAAAGCATATCACACTCCTTTACAACATAGGGCATGTCACATCTTTTTATTGTATGTAGTGCATTATACTTCTTTGCAATATAGACCACAACGCAACCTTTTACACTTAAGTGCATATCACACTGCTTTACAAATAAAAACTTCAGACCCTTTTACAATATGGAGCACATCACACTTCAAAATACAGAACACATTTCACTGTTTTACAATACAGAGCATACTACACTTCTTTACAGATCACATTACACCCTTTTAGAATACACGACACACAACACCCTTCACAAGACACAATACGCCCCATCTCTCACAATACAGAGCACCGGATACCCCTTCACAAAACAGACAATACCACATACCTTCACAATACACCAGATCCCTTCACAAGCTAGACAACACCACATGCATTTATGATAGAGACTACACCATATCTGTTCACGGTATAGAGCACACACCGAACCCTTTTGTGAAATAAAACACTACCGTCGTTTTACACTACTACACAGCACACCATATCCCTTACCACCACAAGGCACACCACGCTTCTTCACAATACAGACCACACACCACAGCGTTTCATTCTCGGAACATAGAGTACACAGCGTGAAAAATAGGGAACAGGTAATATAAAACAATACAGATAACAGATCGTCCTGCGATACAGTAGTACATCAGTGCACGTCATAGTCAACACACATCATAGTACGTCACATCCTTTCAAATCTGTTCACATAACAGGATATCTCGCTACATTACACATCAAATAAACCAGGGGCTGTCTAACTGGACAGACACAGTGGGACTCCATTACTGCATTAACAGGCATCTGAACCCGTTGTCAATAGCTCAGAACCCCAAAGCATACCCAAAGCTGAAATCCCCTTGTTGTTGTTGTTGTTGTCTAACTGGGTTGTTGTTGTTGTCGTACCCTGCCTAAAAGACCAGGGATCATCCGAACAGCCGAAGTACTTGAATACCGTGGTACAAATGCATCCTAGGATCCTTTATTCTGTGAGATTCGACATGAAACAGCCGTTAGGAGACAGCAT
>JADBJO010004256.1:95000-97500 GCA_016801955.1 Conus betulinus | reverse complement strand
ACCAGAAGAGCGTATCACACCTCTTTACAGTTCAGAGCTTATCGCTCCCCTTCACAAAATGGAGGATGTAAGTCCCCTTCACATACAAAGCGCATCACTTCCCTCACATTACAAAGCATGTCACCCCCTTCAAAAGACAGAGCTTACCACCCTCTTTACAATACAGAGCCTACACACCTCTTTACAATACAGAGCATACCACACCCTCTTTACAATACAGACAGAGCCTCTTTACAATACAGAGCACCACACCTCTTTACAATACAGAGCATACCACACCTCTTTACCAATCTTTACACAGAGCATACCACACCTCTTTACAATACAGAGCATACCACTCCTCTTTACAATACAGAGTATACCACTCCTCTTTACAATACAGAGTATACCACTCCTCTTTACAATACAGAGCATGCCACTCCTTTTTACAATACAGAGCATACCACACCTCTTTACAATACAGAGCATACCACACCTCTTTACAATACAGAGCCTACCACACCTCTTTACAATACAGAGCATACCACTCCTCTTTACAATACAGAGCATATCATCCCTCTGTACAATACAGAGCATTCCACTCCTCTTTACAATACAGAGCATACCACACCTCTTTACAATACAGAGCATACCACACCTCTTTACAATACAGAGCATACCACACCTCTTTACAATACAGAGCATACAACACCACTTTACAATACAGAGCATACCACTCCTCTTTACAATACAGAGCATACACACCTCTTTTACAATACAGAGCATACCACACCTCTTTACAATACAGGGCATACCACACCTCTTTACAATACAGAGCATACCACACCTCTTTACAATACAGAGCATTCCACTCCTCTTTACAATACAGAGCATATCATCACCCTCTGTACATACAGAGCATACCACACCTCTTTACAATACAGAGCATTCCACTCCTCTTTATAATACAGAGCATACCACTCCTCTTTACAATACAGAGCATACCACTCCTCTTTACAATACAGAGCATACCACTCCTCTTTACAATACAGAGCATACCACTCCTCTTTACAATACAGAGCATACCACTCCTCTTTACAATACAGAGCATATCACTCTTTACAATACAGAGCATGTCGCCCCTCTTTACTATACAGAGCACACCACCCCTCTTTACACCACAGAGCATATCACTCCTCTTGACAATAAATAGCATATCATCACAATACCCTCACCCCTCTTTACAATAGGGAGCATCACTCCTCTTTACAATCACACCCCCCTTTAAATACATATCAAAAACAAAACACTCCCCCTGTTCAAGACAAACACTCCCCCTGCACAAATACAAAGCACAGAAAATCCCACCACAACACAAAGCACATAACTCCCCTTGTATAAAGCAGGGCACTCTGCAGCCCTTTGCAACATAAAGTATTTGACAACACACAGCACATCACACATTTTCACACTACTGAACACTCCACATTGCTTCACAATCAAGTGCACACCACACCCTTTGATAACACAGAACACACTATAGCTCTTTCTAACACTGAGCACACTATACCAGTATACAATTCAGTGCAAACCATATCCGTTACAGCACAGAACACCCTGACCCCTTTACACAACAAAAAACAACATCACATCGTTTTACACCACAACACGCCACATTCCTTTCCACTGCAAAGCACACCATTATCATCAGTTCACAGCACAGAGCACGCCACGACATTTTATTCTTGATTTATACCGAGTGAAATATGGAACAGGACATGTAAATTACATTAGATCGTCATGCGACACAGTGCTAACCTTACACCAGTGCACGTCATAATATGAGATACACGTCACATAACATGTTACATCACTTCAGATCACGTCACTACCCAACTCACTTATCACATGACATCATACACCGAGTATGTCTGTCACCACGGACCATGTGACTGAGCAAGACACAGCGGGTACCGTTACAGCATTAAGAGGCTTCTAAACTCACATATCAATTACTCAAAAAAACTAAAAACATCCCTAAAGTTAAAATCCAGCCTTTATTTTTGTTGACACTAGACAACAAACAGCAGCCCAGGAGATAGCAAGAGAGTTCCTATCAAAGGAATGATATTTAAATATTAGCGGGGCTTCCCATACCACTCTCCTGCACATTTCTCACGCCCAATCAGACTCCTGCCCTGCTATCCTGCTGGAGCTGGGGCAACCAGCAGTGAGTGACGACCTCTCCACTGTCCACTGACAATGAGCATCATCAATACTTGAAAGCTCGTCAACATCCACGCTCAGCAGACACACCGCAGCTGATCTCATGTTGACGTGCATGATACCCCACCACCATGTCCCCTCTCTTTTCTCCTCCCTTCCCTTCTCCCCACCCCCACCTCCCCTCCATTCTCTCTCCATTGTCATTCTGCACGCTTGTTCGGTATCTCCATAGACTGCTGCTTCGGAGTTGTCCTTAACAATGAACCAGCAAGTAAAGGAAAACTACGAGTTATTG
>JADBJO010004256.1:72500-77500 GCA_016801955.1 Conus betulinus | reverse complement strand
CCTTTCACTGTTATGATGGCTGTGTTCTTGTAAAAAAGTGACAAAAAAAAAGCAAGAAAGAACGAGAAGAAGATGTAAATGATAAAGATTAGAAGAAGAATTCAAAGAAGAAGAAGAATTTGAAGAAAGAAGAAGAAAAGAAGAAGAAGAAAAAAGAAGAAGAGAAGAAGAAGAAGAAGAAGAAAAGAAGAAGAAGAAAGAAGAAGAAGAAGGATGAAAAGGAACAAGACACACCACACACCTTTCACACACACAGACCAATCACATGACACCTTTTCACAATACATTTTACACAACTCCTCTTGAAAATACAGAGCACTCCACATCCCTTAAAATATAGAGCACACGATATCCCTTTACAACACATACTATACCCATATCCATTTTCACAATAATACCACGCCAGATCCCTTTCAAAATACAGACACCACACCACATCACTTCACACAATACAGAGCACACCACACCCCATTTCACAATACAGACCACACCACACCCTTTCACAATACAGACCATACAACACCCCTTGACAGTACAGACCACACCACATCCCTTCAAAATACATACACACAGACCACACCATTACCCCTTCACAATTCAGACCACACCACACACCCCATCACAATACAGACCACACACACCCCATCACAATACAGACACCACACACACCCCTTCACAATACAGACCACACCACACCCCTTCACAATACAGACCACACCACACCCCTTCACAATACAGACCACACCACACCCCTTCACAATACAGACCACACCACACCCCCCTTCGCAATACAGACCACACCACACCCCTTCACAATACAGACCACACCACACCCCTTCACAATACAGACCACACCACACACCCTTCACAATACAGACCACACCACACACCCTTCACAATACAGACCACACCACACCCCTTCACAATACAGACCACACCACACCCCTTTCACAATACAGACCACACCACACACCACCACACCCCTTCACAATAAGACCCACACCACACCCCTTCACAATACAGACCACACCACACCCCTTCACAATACAGACAACACCACACCCCTTCACAGTACAGACCACACCACAACACACCCCTTCACAGTACAGACCACACCCCTTCACACCCCTTCACAATACAGACCACACCACACCCCTTCACAATACAGACCACACCACCACACCCCTTCACAATACAGACCACACCCACACACACTTCCCAACAACACACCACACACCACACCCCCTTCACAATACAGACCACACCACATCCCTTCACAATACAGAGCACACCCACCACACCCCCCTTCACAATACAGACCACACAACACACCCTTCACACATACAGACCCACACCACACCCCACACCCCACAACAATACAGACCACACCACACACCCCTTCACAATACAGACCACACCACACCCCTTCACAATACAGACCACACCCACACACCCCTTCACAATACAGACCACACCACACCCCCTTCACAATACACACACACCACACACCCATCACAGTACAGGCCACACACACACCCCTTCACAATACAGACCACACAACACCCCTTCACAATACAGACCACACCACACCCCTTCACAATACAGACCACACAACACCCATTCACAATACAGACCACACCACACCCATTCACAGTACAGACCCACACCACACCCCCTTCACAGTACAGACCACACCACACTCCTTCACAATACAGACCACACAGCACCCCCTTCACAATACAGACTGCACCACACCCCTTCACAGTACAGACCACACACACCCCTTTACAATACAGACCACACCACAACCCCCTTCACAATACAGACCACACCACACACCCCTTCACAATACAGACCACACACACCCCCTTCACAATACAGACCACACCACACCCCTTCACAATACAGACCACACCACACCCCTTCACAATACAGACCGCACCACATCCCTTCACAGTACAGACCACACAGCACCCCTTTCACAATACAGACCACACCACACCCCTTCACAATACAGACCACACAGCACCCCTTCACAATACAGACCACACACACACCCATTCATAGTACAGGCCACATCACACCCCTTCACTATACAGACCACACAACACCCCTTTCACAATACAGACCACACCACACCCCCATCACAGTACAGACCACACACACCCCTTCACAATACAGACCACACCACACCCATTCACAGTACAGGCACACACACACCTCTTCACTATACAGACCACACCACACCCCTTCACAATACAGACCACACCACACCCCTTCACAGTACAGACCACACCACACCCCATCACAGTACAGACCACACCACACCCCTTCACAATACAGACCACACCACACCCACATCACACAGTACAGACCACACCACACCCCCTCACAATACAGACCACACCACACACCCTTCACAATACAGACCACACCCACACCCCTTCACAATACAGACCACAGAACCACACCCCCTTCACAATACAGACCACACCACACCCCCATCACAGTACAGACCACACCACACCCCTTCACAATACAGACCACACCACACACACCCCCTTCACAATACAGACCACACCACACCCCCTTCACAATACAGACAGACCACACCACACCCCCTTCACAATACAGACAGACCACCACACACCCTTCACAATACAGACCACACCACACCCCATCACAATACAGACCACACCACACCCCTTCACAATACAGACCACACCACACCCCTTCACAATACAGACCACACCACACCCCTTCACAGTACAGACCACACCACACCCCTTCACACAATACAGACCACACCACACCCCTTCACAATACAGACACACCACACCACACCCCTCACAGTACAGACCACACCACACCCTTCACAATACAGACCACACCACACCCCTTCACAATACAGACCACACACCACACCCCTTCACAATACAGACCACCACACCACACCCCCTTCACAATACAGACCACACCACACCCCATCACAATACAGTACAGACACACCACACCACAACACCCCTCACAATACAGACCACACCACACCCCTTCACAATACAGACCACACCACACCCCTTCACAATACAGACCACACCACACCCCCATCACAGTACAGACCCACACACCCAACACCCCACCAGACAATACAGACCACCACACCCCTTCACAGTACAGACCACACCACACCCCTTCACAATACAGACCACACCACACATCCCTTCACAATACAGACCACACCACACCCCTTCGCAATACAGACCACCACACACACCCCCCTTCACAATACAGACCACACCACACCCCTTCACAGTACAAGCACGCAAAACTACTTCACAATATAACAGAGCACATTACAGCTCTTCATAAGAAGAGAACACCATGCTCCTTTACAGTACAAAACACACCATCCCCATGTACAATACAGAGCTGAGCATATCCCTTTACAGTACAGGGCATAACACATTTGTTTTACAGTACAGAACACGCTACACCCTTTTACAGTGCATAGCAAGACATCTCTACAGTACAGGGTACATCACAGCCTTTACAACACAAAAACCTCAGATCCCTTTACACTAAACAGCACACTACAGTCCTTGAAAACATAAACCACGTCACAGCACCTCATTCAAGAAACATAGATTACACTATGTGAAATATGGCACAGGTAAAGCAATACACATTAGTTCATGTTATAACACAACATACAAGACACATAACAGGTTGCATCACTTCAGGTACACGCACGCACGCACGCACACACGCGCGCACACGCACACACACACACACACACACACACACACACACACACACACACACACACACACACACACACGCATGCGTGCGCGCACACTCACACACACTCACATCGTCTGATATCACTTTTAGTGGGAAGACGTTAAACTGAAGAACAACAACAACATCACTTCAGGTCATGTCACTTCACACAACACACTCATCGTATGACACCCAGTACAGCCTTATCAGGCTCCGGAACTCATGAATCACTTGCTCACAACCCCCCGCGACCGCCCGCCCCCCACGCTAAAATCCAACCTTGATTCTGTGACATTTGACAGACGAGAACAGCTGGTAGGAATCAACGTGACTTCCTGCCAAGTGAATTCTGTTTAGATGACAACAGTCCCTAAGCCTCTGCGCAAGTTCCATCACTCAAACCCGACTCTTTCCCCCCGCCTTTCTGATGGGTCGGGGCAACCAGCAGTGATTAACGACAACTGCGCCACTGTCCACTGACAATGAGAATCTTCAAAAGTTTGAAATCTCATCAACAGCCGTGCACAGGGGACACACCACAACTGATCTAACGCTGGCGTGTTTGATATCCCGCCACTATGTTCCCTCCTCATAGCCCCTCCTCTATTTTTCTCCCCTCTCCTCCTCCCACCTAACACCCCCCCCCCCCCCCCCCCCATACTCTCTCCTCTTTGAGTTTGTAAGCTTGCTTGGGTATGTTTCTAGCTTTTGCTGCTTTGGACTTGTCCTGAGCAATGAACGAATAAGCAAAGCGATACTAGGAGTTAATGGCCTTCGCATTGCAATTTCCTTTCCCGAAAGTAGAGGTTGTGGCAATAGTGATGTGGTTGGTGGTAGTAGAGGGCTTGTCATGACATTTGGTGATGCTGATAGATGCGTACTTAGTTTTGTTTGTAATGACGTATAAAGATCCGTTCTTTATCAGCATGATTATGAGATCACTACAGGGTTTGTGTATTTTATTGACTACGACAATGTTACCTCCACCCCATAGCCCTCAACTCCCCACCCATACCTCTCTGTCCCATAGTCACAAGAACTACAACCTATCTCACCTTACACATGAACCGAAAGGTGCGTGCGCACGCTCTCTCTCTCTCTCTCTCTCTCATCTCTCTCTCTCTCTCTCCCCTCTCTCTCTCTCTCTCTCTCTCTCTCTCTCTCTCTCTCTCTCTCGTCTCTTCTCAGTCCTCTCTCTCTCTGCTCTCTCCTCTCTCTCT
>JADBJO010004256.1:62500-65000 GCA_016801955.1 Conus betulinus | reverse complement strand
TTATCGACCAGACGCTGAACACACGCAGTAAAATGCTGCAAATTTTGGAGGTCTGGAAATACATTCCCCTGCGGGAAAGGCTGTCTCAGCCAGCAGGGGCACAGCCGTGTTTACCTGTAAGTGCGGTGAGCTGTCACAGGGAGAGGTTTTTTTTTGTATGCGTTTATATCATCGCAGAGATTAAGAGACAGGGGACCGACTGGACATGCATTCAGCAAGCAGCCCAGGACCGCGGTGCGATGGCGGAGTGTTGTCGATGGCCTATGCGCAACCTTGAGCTAAGGGCCTGGGTAAATTACATCATCGCGTACCTAAAGTTTGTGTGAGAGTTTGGCAGAGTATTTAAAATGCTAGTTTTGAAAAATATATTTCAGTTGGTTTTGGTAAACTGGGCTTTTCTTTTAAAGTCAATGGCACCTGTGGAAACACAGATATTTCACTTCAAACATGGAATGTTTTTTTTTTTCACATGACAATAACTTTGTCCTCACGGTTTTTACCTAAAACGAACATTTGTTTTACGTTGACAGACATGCACCACACTCCCCATACCTGCCACCCACTCTGATGTTCGAAGTACCAGGAGAAAAAAAAAGGGACAACAAAAAGCCATCCCTCAGGGACAGTCTTGTTTCTTCAGCAAACCTGTTTATATTTGAGTGAAGCTGTTCCAGCCCTTAAAGGGATTTTCATGTTTGCCATCTGCGTGAAATATTATTGTCACATGGGAATTGTTGTTGTGTATTCTCTCCCACAACAGATAGGCCGGACCATGTCTCTCAGAATGATTAGTTTGCGCAGCGCTTGCTGAGACAGATTGGCATACCACAGGGGAGACTTTTCTCTCTTCTATTTTTTTTTTCCTTTGTCTGGCAGACTTTGTTAGTTTTCGTGTTGCATGCCAGAAATATTTACCGTTACGGTCGTGGTGACACATGCTTTTAGTTAGATACGCTCAAGTTTAACGCCCACACCTAGCGACAAAACAGAAGCGTCACAAACACAGACAACTGGTCAGCAAAGAAAATCTTATTCCTGGAAATAATGTTTTCATTTAAGAAGAGAAAAGCTTTCAGCTCTCCAGGGAAGTGCCTATATTTGCCATCTGGCTAACAGCCTGCCAAACGTTGGTTGTTTATATATTCTCTGGAGCAGTTAACGTCCGTTTATTTATGCCGATATAATTAGATTTTACAAGCGCTCACAAAGACAGATTAGTGTGCAACTAGAGGGAGTGTTCTCTCCCATGTTTTCCGTCTCATTTGTCTGGAGGATTGTTACTTGAGAGTGCTAATCTATGACGTTGGTAGAAAGGAGGGCCCGAATAAGATACATGTTGTTGTGAGTTAGAGGGCAGGAACATGGGAATGTTCCGTAGTTAAGCACCATCATTATCTTTCTTCTCTCCTTCCAGGCACCATCAGTGATCCTGGCCTGGGATTGGTGTATCAGTGTGTGCTCACTTCATCTTCTCCCATTCCCTGACCTGTCAACAAAATGTCAATGACAGACGCACCTTCTGTTTTACTCCTACACGCGTACGTTCGCCTACGCTGGACCAAAGTACAGATCACTTTCCTTCTTTAATGTGCGAGATATATCGAACACCTGAAAAGAGGAAACGTAATAGAAGTAGAAACATGATTAACTGACTGACTGACTTACTGACTGACTAGGAAAGGACTGAGATTAATGGAATGCGATCTTAAGAAACTACAATCTGTTAGCTGTTTTGGACCTGTCAGCCAATGACGAAACTCTCTTTCTTTGTCTATCTGTCTGTCTGTCTGTCTGTCTGTCTATCTCGAAGATTCTGTGAGTGTCTGCACCTCCCTCTCCATCTGTCTGTTTGTCTGTCTGTTTGGATGTCTCTTTTCTGTTTTTATCTGTATGCCTTTTCCTTTTCCATTCTTTCTGTGTGTCTGTCTGTTTGTTCGTCTGTTTGTCAGTAACTCTCTGTGCTTGTCTCTCCTGTCTGTTTGTCTCACTTTCTACTCGCCTGTACGTCCCTCCGTCTTTTTCACTCTCTGTCTGTCTGATGATGTTTTCCTCTCTCTCTCTGTCTGTCTCTCTGTCTCTCTGTCTGTTTCTCTGTCTCTCTCTTTAATGTGACACAGTGAACATTTTCAGACCAGTTTGACATGCATGCTAATGAAGGGCTTAGAAGGCATTGTTCTGCCTTGCATTATCTCCAAAGTGTAGGCTCTTGTTTATCGACCACACTCTGAACATATGCTATAAAATGCGGTCTGGAAATACATTTCTCTGCGGGAAAAGCTGTCTCAGCCAGCGGGGATGCAGTCGTGTTTATCTGTATGAATGTCACAGGGAGATTTTGATGCGTTTACATCATCGTATACCTAAAGTTTGTGCACGTTTGGCAGAATACGTAGTGGTTTTTATTTTTTTTTTAATTGTATATCGTTTAATTCTTATACATAGAGCTATCGAAATTGATTTGCATGCCACCACAGGAAACACAGATTTGACTTCGAACGTA
>JADBJO010004256.1:47500-55000 GCA_016801955.1 Conus betulinus | reverse complement strand
AAAAAACAAAAAAAAAAAACCTGCGTTACTCCCTGCTGGTACCTGAGCTTAGTGACGAAATGATCGGAGCAGCTTGTATGGAGTATATTATCTTATCTGTATGGGTTTGTTTTTTTTTTAGTTGTGTTTAGTACTTGGCGAGTGTAGTCTGTCAGGGGCGCACAGAGTAGTCGTTTACTTGTATTATGCCATCTGGGGAATTTTGTTCTGGCTGTCAAAGGTAGGTGTCCTTTTTGTGTTTTTTGTGTTCGTCTCTGCAATAGATAAATTATGGCAGGCCATACCTGTTGAAAAGGAATAGTTTTACAGTGCTCGTTCAGATGAATTAGCAGCACCACTAGCAGGATTTCGGGGTTTTTTTTTTTTTTCGTTTTTTTTCAATCTTTACTCTTGTTTGGCCAAAATTCGTTAGGGCTGTCTCAGAGAGGGAGGGGAGGAGAGAGAGGTGAGGAATGAGGTCCATGGAGAGAGAGAGTTGAGAATCAGTTTTGAGAAGTATGATTTCGGAAAGAGGAGTTTGTTAGCATTGTTTGTGATGGGAGGGAGAGGTTTGAGGAGAGTCGGGAACGTTGAGACGGTTAGAGCGAGTGAAGTAGGAGAGTGAGAGGAGGATTGTTTGTTTGAGAGGAGTCGCGTGGCTCTGTGGGAGGAGATGAGGAGGATGGGAGAGAGAGGAGGGTACAACCCACCCCCCACAGAGGCATTACAGTCTTTTTTTGTTTTTTCCCCCCCCCCCCCACGCCGTTGCCCGCCCCCCCCGCAGGGAGAGAAAAGGTGAGCCCAGCGGGAGAAGAAAGTGAGGAGAGTCTTTTTTCCCTGTCGTACTGAAGCACGTAATCTTGAGGAGCCCCCCCAACGTGACGGGCCCCCCCCCCCCGCGCCGACGTGGACCCCTCCTGACGTCCGTTCCGTACCCCGTTGCGACGCCTACCCGTATGTCGAGAGAGAGAGAGGAGAGCTTTTTGTTTTTCAGAGGAGCCTTCCTTCTTTCTCAGAGAGTGGCAGGAGAAGAGGAAGAGGGAGAGAGGTCTGAAGGGGAGAGCGAGAGCCAGAGACGAAGCGTTCTTTTTCCTTTTTTCTTTCTTTCCAGAGGAGAGACCAGCTTGAGGAGGAGAGGAGAGGAGTTTGAGAAGAGAAAGAGAGAGGGAGAGAAGGGTCCCTTTTTCTCTCCCCTCAGGAGAGAGGAACAGGAGGAGAGAGAGAGACTCTGGGAGAGAGAGGGAAGGAGGGGGGAGGGAGAGTCAGGAGCGAGATTGACCGAGATTGGGGAGAGACCCGTTATTTCCTGTAGAGAGAGGACCGACAGATGTTTTGATTAGACTGTTGAGACGAGGATATAAGGCGAGAGGGACCGACCGAGGGGGGGAAAGAGGAGGGACAGGGGGGGGGAGGAGATGATTGATTCCTTCTTGAGACAGAGGAGAAAAGATGGGGGAGACGTATTTTCTCAGGAGAGACTTTTTACAGAAGACCCAGATTGGACAGAGCTATCAGAGGATCTCAGAGTTCGGGAGAGGACGAGAGAGCGGGACGGATACGGGACAGAGCACAGATATAGAGGAGAGGATTTGGACAGAGAGGAGCGAGATGAGACAGAGCCAGAGTAGTCGAGAAGATAGCCGTCAGAGCGCAGTGAGAGAAAGAGACAGTCCAGCATACAGAAGATATAGACTATCATGTGGACAGAGAGACAGGCATACGAAACTTCATATAGATAAAGAGGTAGACAAATTTCAACAGTCACTTGCAGAACAATATACATCACATGTGATAAGTTTAAGGAAAAAAAAATTCGATTTTTATTTGCTTCATTTTCCTCCCCTTTTACGAAATGAGGACCTCATTTTTCTGATAAGCCGGCCCATGTCTGTGGGAATGATTAGTGTGTGCAGGACGTGCTGATATGAATCAGCATACAACAGGGGAAACTTTTCACTCTTCTTTTTGTTTTCACCCCTCTGTCTGGCAGACTTGTTAGTCTTCACGTTGCATGCTGAAAATGCTTACCGTTACTGTCGTGAATATGCATATACAGAAACATAAACAAAAACCAGGCAAGCAATATAGAAAGAAGGAAAGAGGGCAGAGACATATAAAAAAAAAGTTACCACTAGAATTACATTTTCTTCCAAAGAGATGAGAGTATTACCACAGAGTACACATACATTTGTGGAACAAAGCCATTGAGAGGTATGCTAAAGCGAAAGTGTCGATTCTCTCTCCTCTCTCTTCTCTCTTTTCTCTCCTCTCTCTCTCTCTCTCTCTCTCTCCTCTCTCTCTCTCTCTCTCTCTCTCTCTCCAATAACAATGACAATGACAATGCCTGGCTAAGGCTTGGTCAACTATTGTCAATAAAGCATTGTCATTGTCATTGTGTGTGTGTGTGTCCTCTCTCTCGCCCTCCTCTAAGTCACTGCCTCTGCCTCTGTCTCTGTCTCTGTCTGTCTGTCTGTCTCTCTTAGTGTGTGTGTGTGTGTGTGTGTGTGTGTGTGTGTGTGTGTGTGTGTGTGTGTGTGCGGGTCAGTCAGACAGACAGACAGACAGACAGAGAGAAGAGAGACAGACAGACAGACAGACAGACAGACAGAAATAGAGACAGACAGACAGACAGACAGACAGAAACAGAGACAGACAGACAGACAGACAGAAACAGAGACAGAGAGTGGTACAACGAGGCCACACTGATAGACAAGAAAAAGTCGCTAACAGGAACTCTCAGTTATCAAAAGATATAATTAACAAAAACAAGATCTCCCTGCTCTTCATGGGGCAATTCCCAGCACAATCACTCCTTTCTCAAATCATCTCCAAAGGATTTTTAGTTCAAATATCCTGCTGTCATGGCGTCGCCCGCAAAAAGAAAAAAAAAAATAACAAATAAACAAACAGAAAAACGTCCAGTAAAGACAATCTTGTTCCTGGAAATACCTTCATGTCTGGGAGAAAAAAGCTCTTTCAGCTCTCAAGGGAAGAAAGAAATCCAAGTTTGCCATCTGCCTGACAGGCTGCCAAAGATTTTGCCATCTGCCTAACAGGCTGCCAAAGGTTGGTTGTTTATGTGTTTTCTGGAGCAGATATCGCCCGTCCACGAAAATGTTAGAATAGTTAGTTGTTACAGCGCTCGCTGAGGTGAGATGGATGAGCCAACCACCAGTGGCAGCATTCTCTCTCTCCCCTTTTTGAGTCTTCTGTTTGGCAACATTGATAGTCTTCATAATTACTTACGTGTAGACTTGAGCGTACAGTAGTCGGAGGTTTTTTTTTTTTTTTTTTAATGATTAAACCCAGGCAAGCTAAGTATGTATGCTGCCGCGTTCAGTGATTCTCTTTGCCCTTTGACACATAGACACACAGACACAGATATACAGATATACATAGACAGGCAGACAGACAGACAGACAGACAGACACACACACACATACACACAGACACACAGACACACAGACACACACACACACACACACACACACACACACCACACACACACAAACATACTGCACACACACATACACACATACACACACATACACACACACACACACACACACACACACACACACACAGAGAGAGAGAGAGAGGAGAGAGAGAGAGAGAGAGAGAGAGAGAGAGAGAGAAGAGAGAGAGAGGTATTAACTACTTGTACTTTTATACCATGAAACCCCAGCTTTGAATCATATCACATGCTAGCTCTACGAACATGTTCATATTCATGTGCAACTTTTTATGGACATTGAGCACTTTGAGCTCACCCGGAGAAAAAAAAAGTGTTGGACAACCTTTTTTTTTTTTTTTTGATTAATTCTATTTCTTATCTTGTTCTTGTCCTACTCCTGCGTGAACAACAAGCATGTCACATGTGACAAGAGATCATTGCAGATGAATTTTTTTTGTGGCCTGCGTTACATAAAGCAGTTTAAATAAAGATAATGCATCACATGCCTCGTTTTATTCACTGTAAGAAAGGTTTTTTTTTTTTTTTTTTTTTTTTTTTTTTTTTTTTTTTTTTTTTTTTTTTTTTTTTAGCACGCCATATGCATCTCTTCATAGGCCCTTTCCTCCGCTGTCTCAAGCATTCTGCGACCCCATCCTCCCTACCCCCCCCTAAACCTCCCCCCCCTACCTCCTTCCCATAGCTTTCTTGCTTTTTTTCATCACATGTCTCTCTTGCTTGCCAGGTCCCCCGTCTCCCCCACCCTTCCCTCCATAAAAAAGATTACAGCCTTTTTTCTTACTTTCTATTTTCCTTTCTCGTTTTTTGTCTATTTTGTGTTTTGATTTCTGTCCTTTTCTCTATCTTTATTTTTTACGTTCTATTCTCCTTTCTCATTTTTGCCTGATTTTTAGTCTTTATTCTCTCTCCCTCTCTCTCTCTCTCTCTCTCTCTCTCTCTCTCTCTCTCTCTCTCTCTCTCTCTCTCTCTTCTGCTGTTTGTTTCTTTGGTTCCTCTCCCTTCCCTATTTCTTTCATTTCTGTTTAATTTGCAGAATTGATACAGATCGCTTGTCGTTCCTAACTAGAAATGGATTAGCTGAGCCAGTGCTTTACATATGGTGAAATTCTTTGTTGCTCTAGTGTTTATAGGTTTGTTCATGTTTCGTACTTACAGACGCCTACCTTTGTGCGTTCTGTTAGTTGTGAATGCTTACACGTATCTGTATTCTTGCAATATCCTAATATCCATTACTTTGTTTATCACACCTTCCAAAAGCCTCACCAGCACATGTTGTTGTACACTTTGTGTTGAGCTATAATGAATATCCAGTTTTGAGCACATTGTTGCAGTATGTGTTTGTTTGAACTATGAGGAGGTCGCATGTCCTGCACGTTACTGTAAGATGTCTTGTGTTGACCTTTGACACAGTTCCCACGTCCAGCACACCATTACAGTGTGTGTTTGTATTTACCCATGATGAACATCCCATGTCCAGCACGGTATCATTGTGAATCTTTTTGTTTACCTGTGACCAACGTTCATGTCTAGCGCATCATTGCTGTATGAATTGTGTGTACCTTTGACGAACGTCATAGGTCTAACACGTCACTGCTGTATGAATTTGTATGCCAACGATGAACATCCCATGTCTAGGACAACCTTGTTGTATGAATTGTGTACATTATCATGAACATCATAGTCTTCCAGACTATTACTGTATTAGTTGTGTATACCTATGATGACCAACCCATATCCAGCACATTATGGTTGTTTGTTATATATAAGATGGACATCTAACTTCAGCAGATTTTTGCACTATGATTTACGTTTACATACGATAAACGTCCGCATTTCAGCAGGTTATTGCTCCGTGCTTTATGTTTACCCATGATGAACATCCCATTTCCACGACATTTTGGCTGTATGGTTTGGTTTTAACTGTCATGTAAATCCCATTTCCGCCATAAAGTTGCGGTATATTTTGCGTTTACCTATGATGAAAACAAAACAAAACAGGTCCCACCACATTATGAATGTACATTTTGCGTTTACCCGTGGAAGGGGTTTCATTTTCATCACATAGTACATGTCAGTGTTGTGTTTATTGTGGTTTCATAGCTCAGAAGATTTGGTGTAGAGAATATGGACCAGTCCGCACGCGGTGATGCCTACTTGATAAAACTGGAAAAAAAAAGACAACAACGATACAGATTTTCTTGTTTGTGAAACCAGCAGACATCCAACCAACCAACCAAACGCTTGTACTGTGGTATGATGACGTGCTTTCTCTGTGGAGGGCAGCTCGAATTTAACGTAGAAAAATCTGTTATCATAATGAATTTCCACAGTATAATTTTACGGTTCAAAAACATAAGTTGTTTTTAGGTGGATGAATAAAGTTGCCCAAAATGCTTCATGTGCACATCATTGCTGCCCCCCCCCACCCCCACCCCCCCTCCAAAATTCCCAAGACCGGTTTTGTTTTTTCAACCTACAGGAAATAAATTAAGATCACTTGCGAAGTTCCAGAACACGATGAACACGATGAACGATTCTACAGCCTGTAGTGAAATATCTCTGGAAACCAGCTCCTGACACAGGCTTTCTTCATCTTCTCGAACCGAGGAAAGTGTTTTTTTTTACGATACGATTCTAGCAATAACAAGCAAGACGAAACTTGCTGTGGACAGTGCTATTCAGTGGTAACAGCAGACAGAAGCTGTACTACGTGAAGCGGACATACTGTGGAGATATCCATTTCCTATGCAGTCTCGCTTTTTGGGGGAATCCTCTGTGATCTCTCCAACACCAAGCTAATGCCGAAAGATGAAGAACTAAAGGGAGTCATGGAGAGACGATGATGATGATGATGATGATGGTGATGATGATGATGATGATGATGATGATGATGATGATAATGATGATGATGAAACGGAAACCGGTTTCTCTCTGAAGTGCTGTATGACCTCTCGGTCACTCAAAGTTCGTTACCCTGATGGATGGCAGCTTGTTGTAGACACTGTGAATTGACTGCATTCACCTCCGGCCTTCATCCCAACGAGTACATTAGTGAAGTCACTCCATCCTGCACATTGTTCTGTAATCCACGGGCCCAGTCCATTGTTCTGTAATCCACGGGCCCAGTCCATTGTTCTGTAATCCATGGGTCCTGTCCATTGTTCTGTAATCCACGGGCCCCAGTCCACTGTTCTGCAATCCACGGGTCCCGTCCATTGTTCTGTAATCCACGGGTCCTGTCCATTGTTCTGTATGTAATCAACGCACCCTGTACATTACCTGAATTGACACAAAATTTTGTACATCAGCTGAACTCTTCCCATTCTGTAAATTAGTTGAATCCACTTGTATTCAGCAGAATGCACTCCCGGTCTACACTTCAGTGGAATGGCCTATAAAGCACTGCAAGTCAATAGAATGCAATACAGTGCCATCCAACACATACCATACAATACGATGTAATACCATACAAACCAGGACAAGACAAGACCAGACCAGACCAGACCCAGACCAGACTGGACAGAACAAGACAAGGCAAGGCAAGGCAAGACAAGACAAGACAAGACAAGACAAGACAAGACAAGACAAGACAAGACAAGACGTATTACCTGAATTCACGGAAGCCGCTGTATCTTTTTTTTTTTTTTTAATATAGGTCCAGTATAGCTCAACAGAAGTGATTATTTAGTTCTCTGCGCTTTTCTCAGTAAACAGATCAGTTGTTTTCGAAGCGTAACGTCTGACTCTGAATTAATTATGTAACAGCTGAACGATACCACAGGCTCCTGTTTATGATTTATTTCATTGTTACAGTTTACTGTTTATAACATGCTCGTGTTGATAATGATGTGATCTTGATATAGTGTCTCATACACAGTGCTCTGTTTATCATCCGTGGTCGCATTTGCAGTTTACTGATTATAATTCAATTTCGTCTTCAGGTCTTTCAGGTGTAATGTCCTCAACTGCTGGACCAACCCAGCGGGCACAATCCTGTGCCAGCCTTGGAAGCCTGCACCGTGTTCACTTAGGGTTCAGGCACTCACAGG
>JADBJO010004256.1:40000-42500 GCA_016801955.1 Conus betulinus | reverse complement strand
CCAGAGTCCCTGGTGAGCCGTGCAAAAAGCATAGGTCACTGGGAACTCTAGCGCGCTTTAAGAGTGGCATCAATGTACCAAATACTTCTCGCACAGGTACTGTAGTTGTGTTAATTGCAGTTCCTGTTGTTTCGTTAACCCATACTCACGCTCGTATACAATACATGTAATATACAGACTTCACAAAAAGTTCAGGGCCAGTCAGAAAATCAGTATAGCTTTCTTCTCGGGGGGCATGGTCAAACGGTGATGAATTTCATTGGACCAGCAGCTTATGTAGTCAGGTGATTAGCACAGGTCATAGCCAGACAAGTTTTGCTTGCATGTGCATAAGCATTTTGTACTGTAAAACTTGCCGAGTAGTGTTCACGGATCATTAAAATTTAGTCAATTTGGCTCAAAACCGCCATTTTTAACATCCACTTCGTAGTGTTCCCGTCCCCACCCCCCGCCCCCTTTTGGCAGATATCCCCATTACTCCACAAAAGAAAAAGAAAGGCGTTCAGGGACCGCAACTTCACCAAAAGGGACACGTTGATAATACACAATCAATTCGGATTGCGTCTTGAGTAGGGATTTACAAATCGTCTGCCTTGAGTGACAACCATGTGTCAACATGTTTGAAAAATGCTAAGCAGACGAAATGTATACCCCTTTTTTTTTTCAGAAATTCCCACTTGTCCGCACAGATGCCCAAAGCCATCAATATTTTGCGGTCATGATGGTGTAATCTATTTTTTTCTCGGCCCATGCACGTTTTCACAAAATTAACTGATGAATATAGAATGCTGAAACACGGAGCTGTGTGTCTCACCACGTACCAATGATCGTTATTGTTCAACAGATTGGCGGGACTGTTTCCTATCAATCATACATTTCGAATGAGCGAATGAACGAATGATGAATGAATGAATGAATGAATGAATGAACCTTTGTCTCCGTCCTGTCTCTGTCTCTCGATCTGTCTGTCTGTCTGTCTTATCTTCACTGTATCTCTCTTCAACTACCATCACTCACTTGCTCACTCAATACATGTACAGAATAGCACCATTGCGACATTTTGTGCTTGCGACACTTTGTGCTGATAAGGCTGATCAAACCGTTGCAAGTCAAATTTTGTGCTGTGCGACACTTCGTGCTGGGGAGGGGAGTAAAACAGAACACAAAGTGTCGCATTGTGACGCTTCGTGTAATTGCGACACTTTTGCCGCAACCACCATCTCACTGAGCAGACAACGTCGGATCTCATAACACCATTAAAACACTTCCATCCCCCACATACAAAATCGATCAGAACCAAACTCTTCCCTCCAGAGCTAAAATCAAATCATAACTCCGTAACATTTAAAGAAAGGGGGTTAGTTACCGCCAAGGACACAGACAAACAGAGTACTGGACTAGACACAATGCATTCCGACCTCTTGGGTCTTCTTCAGGAAAAAAAAAAAAACATTTAGGACAGTACATTTTGATCGCGAGGCGAACAGGAAAAGAATGGTTTCTCGTTTCTTCGTTTTCACTGTCCTAAGCGTCATTTGTTTTCGGCTGAAGAAGACCCAAGAGGTCGAAATGCATTGTTTGTCTGTGTCCTTGGCGGTAACTAACCCCCTCTCTTTCTACATTTTGCTTCATTTTCCGCCCTCAGTCACTCCGTTTTGAACCAAATCAGTAACATTTGTCAAGAAACAGCCGTTGAGAGCCAGCATGGATTTCATACCAGATGAATTATAGTTGAATGTCAGCAAGTTCCACTCCTCCGCACACGTTCCCTCATCCCCCGCTCGACCATACCATAACCCCCACCCCTACCCCCACCCCTTTCCCACTCGACTTAGGCAGCAGACAGAGAGTTACGACCACTCCACCGTCCACCGGTAATGAGCGTCATCAATATTTCAAAACTCATCAACAATCACGCAGAGGATGCTCATCATGCCCGATCTCATGCTGGCGAGTATGATATTCGACCATCATGTTCCTCCCCCCCCCCCCCCCCCACTGCTCCTCCTACTCTCTCTCCCCACCACGTCCTCGCTCAGCCCCATCCTCTTTCCCCCTTTTATTTGTACACTGGCAAAGTCTCTCTATCGGTTTTGTTGTGTTGGGCTCGTTGATTTTGTTTCAGGAAAGAGCAGCGAACGAACGTTGTCATTGCAAAGTGCTGTTCTGTCCAGTGGCTAGTTGTGGTAACAGTGACGTTAATGGCTGTAGTGGTGGTGGTGGTGGTGGAGGAGAGGGGAACCATGAGAAATGTATACTCTGACTGTGGTGGTGACTTTTGTTTGTTATAAGGTTTACAGAGTGTTTCTTTTGTCCGTTCTTTATCAGCGTGTTTCTAGGACGACGATGCTCAAATTATAGGTGAAAGTGTTCGTTATGTTTAGAGAACGCCATTCACAGTTCATCCACATTTGCCAATATCGTTTCTCCACCAGCCTATTCTACTACCTCACATATGAACACACACACACACACACACACACACACACACACACACGCT
>JADBJO010004256.1:0-35000 GCA_016801955.1 Conus betulinus | reverse complement strand
AGAGGGAGAGGCTGGTGACAGAGAGACAGGCACCCACCAAACTGATGGCGTGACAGAGATAGCAATAATCCCGGACAGAGTATACAAGCTCCAGAGATCCTCATATATTCCTTCACGGTATTCTCCCCAAGGACAGAAATAATCACGGCAGAGTATACAGAGTTAACTACCATGACCCACACACATCCACACACACACACATGTATACACACACGCATATCCCGACACATATTTTTAATGACCTTTTATTCTCACACACCCAGCCCTTCTCCCCCTTCCTTCCAAACAATGATCTGACTGTTTTCTTATCCTCCAATTGGTCTTTCTTCGCACAGTAAAACACGAAAAAGAAATTGCTGTACGCCTGTCTTCAAAAAAAAAAAAAAGAGAAAAAAAAAAGAGAAAAGAAACTTCGTTCTTACGAATAACGTTGTTCGTGAAGGAATGTTTTTTATCTGGGGATAAAATTCATTTTTAAAGCACAGGAAAAGATCTATGTTTGCCTTCTGGGTAAAAGGACCATACTTGGTGTGTTCTCTGTCTCTCGCTCTCTCAGGAGTGACTTTTGATTCCTTTAACTTATTCCTTTACCCTCAATAAAGATCATTTTGACTTGACTTGACTTGACTTGTTTGTGCACACACACACACACACACACCCACACCACACACACGCGAGCGAGAGAGAGAGAGAGAGAGAGAGAGAGGAGAGAGAGAGAGAGAGAGAGAGAGAGGAGAGACAGAGAGAGAGAGATGGTAGAGGAAGTGCAGACCAAATAGACAGACAGGCACGTGGCCTTGAGACTTGAAGAACTGTTAAAAGAAACACATACCATGATGGGACGATGCTGTGCATGCACTGCAGCTTTAACCAATCAGCGTCATCGTTTTAGGGGGCTCCTTTTTTTCCCCTGTCAGCCCAGTTTAGTAACAAAACCCAAAGCTTTTTTTTCCTGTGGGAATAATCTTGTTTCTAGAGGTATTTATATCTGCGAAAAGCGCAGCCCCGACGCAGAAGCAGTTTTTATTCTAACCATCTGTGTAACAGGTTGTCAACGGGAGGTTCTGATGTGTTGTTCTTCCGTATTCTCCTGTGCAACAGATGAAGCTTTACTGGCATATCATTCAGAGTGAATAAGCTTTACAGCGCTCTCTCAGATGACTCCGCATACTAGTAAGCGGGACTGTTTTTTTTTGTTCCTTCTTTCATTTTTTGCCCATCTGTTTGGGAGACTAGTCAGACTTCATGTTCACAGAGAGAGAGAGAGAGAGAGAGAGAGAGAGAGAGAGAGAGAGAGGAGAGAGAGAAAGAGAAGAGAGAGAGAGAGGGAGAGAGAGAGAGGGAGAGAGAGAGAGGGAGAGAGACAGACAGACAGATAGACAGACAGACACACAGACACACATACACACAGAGACACAAAGACACAGAGAGAGAGAGAGAGAGAGAGAGAGAAGAGCGAGAGAGAGAGAGAGAGAGGAGAGGAGACAGGCACGCAGACACACAGAACACACAGACAAAGGACCAGAGCGAGAGAGAGAGAGAGAGGAGAGAGAGAAGAGAGAGAGAGGAGAGAGAGAGAGAGACAGCAGACAAGACAGACAGACAGACAGACAGACAGCAGACAGACGGCACACAGACAACACAGACAGGACAGACACACAGACACCCAGAGGACAAAGATACCACACACACACACACCCCACACACACACACACACACACCCCCAACACGCAGAGATATAGATGAGAGAGAGATAGGAGAGAGAGAGAGAGAGAGAGAAGCGTTCTTTTCCTTCTCTAAAATTAGGTCTTTGATTTTTAGCTGCCGGTTTCAACGTAACAGAAACAAAAAGCCGCACCGTAGAAATCGTCTGGTTCCTGCAAACGACGTTTGCATTTGGGTAAAGCTGCTCTAGCCCTTAGGGGAGTCTTCCTCTTTACCATCTACGTAACAGGTTGTCAAAGGGAGGCTGTTTTCTATTCTTTTCCACGACAGATAAGCCCGACCGTGGTCTGTCAGAATGATTAGTTTGTGCAGCGCGTGCTGAGAGAGATTAGCATACCTCAGGGGGAAACTTTTCTCTCTTCTTTGTTTTTCCCTTTTTCTGGTAAAGGTTTCAGATTTCACGATGCTTTGCTAAATATGTAGCATCATGCAGGGAAGAAGAATAGATTTGACAGAAGAATACCTTTATAGGCATGCACTGGTGTTTTCTTCTTCTTTATATATATATATATATATATATATATATATATATATATATAGAGAGAGAGAGAGAGAGAGAGAGAGAGAGAGATACATAGATAAAAGCACTTCAGATGCATATACATATACATCTATCTATCTATCAATGTGGAGAGAGAGAGAGAGAGAGAGAGAGAGAGAGAGAGAGAGAGAGAGAGAGCCAGAGAGAGAGAGAGAGAGAGAGAGAGAGAGAGTGTGAGTGTGTGTGTGTGTGTGTGTGTGTGTGTGTGTGTGTGTTGTGTGTGTGTGTGTGTGTGTGTGTGTGTGTGAAGGAACTGTTATGAGAAATACATACCATAATGGGCGATGCTATGCCGGCACTGCATCTTTACAAATCATATTTCTTGCTTTGGGGCTCCTCTTGTCTTGTCAGTCCAGCTTAGTGTAGTATGGAGACCGTTTTTTTTAGGGACAATCTTGTTTCTAGAGGTATTCATATCTGGGAGAGGAGCTGCCTGGATGCACAAGTCAGTATTCATCTTTGCCATCTGCGTAAGAGATTCTCAACGGGAGCGTTGATGTTGTTTTTCTTTCATATTCTCCTCTGCAATAGATAACGCTTTACTGGCATATTATTCAGAATGAATAGGATTGACAGTGCTCTCTCATATGAATTAAAATACCAGTAACATGATATTTTTTTAAATTTCATTTTGTATCTGTTTGGGAGAGTAGTCAGATTTCATGTTGAGAGAGAGAGAGAGAGAGAGAGAGAGAGAGAGAGAGAGAGAGAGAGAGAGAGAGAGTGGGAGGGAAGGAGGGAGACACAGACAGACAGACAAACAGATAGAGAGACAGATAGACAGACAGAATGTCAGGGTCAGAAAGACAGGCAGACCAGCCTCGTAACAGAAAGAGAGAAAGAAAAAACTGTAGAGTCACCAGTGGCGTAATATACATCACAAGAGAGTTTAAAACAAACAAACAAACAAAAAAATTAAACAAACAAACAAACAAAACAACCCCGGGTACCATTCCTTCTCTTAAATTAGAACCTTAATTTTTAGCTTGACGTTCGACGTAACTGAAACAAAAATTCGCATCTTAGAAATAGTCTTGTTCCTGCAAAACGTTAGTTTTGTTTCGTTTTTTTTTTTTTTTTTTTAAAGCTGCTCTAGCCCCTAGGAGAGTGTTCCTGTTTTACCATCTACGTAACAAGCTGTCAAAGGGAGGCTGTTTTCTATTCTTTCCACCACAGATAGGCCCGACCATGTCTGTCAGAATGATCAGTTTTGAGCATCACGTGCTAAGAGGGACTATCATACCTCAGGGAAGTCTTTTCTCTCTTCTTTGTTTTCCCCTTTCTGGTAAAACGTTTTGGTCTTCACGTTGTTGGCTGAATTTATTGCATCACAGCAGTTGAGAAGTGCAGATTTGAATGGAAGATTACTATCATAGGCATGCAATAGTACATATTGCTTCTCTCTCTCTTTCTCTCTCTCTCTCTCTCTCACACACACACACACACACACACACACACACACACACACACACACACACATATATATATATATATATATATATATATATATATATATATATATGTGTGTGTGTGTGTGTGTGTGTGTGTGTGGAGGAGAGAGAGAGTGAGAGAGACCGAGAGAGAGAGATGGATTAATGCCAGAGGAAAACTAGAGTAGGTAAAGTAATCAATCCTTCAATCTTTTGCAAGGCTTCAGAAAGTGAAAAAGAATCCGGCTTTAGAAACGTATTGAATTGATATTAGATACCAGAGAAAGTAAGCAAATGCATAGATTGTAGGTGGCCTGCCAGGGATATCACATTTCTTCCAGAGCCGAGTGCTTTCTTCGGTGCCATGCCACACCCCTGAAAGGGAACAAAAGGCACAGGGGCATGAGAGCTTCCATTCGGAAGGAAATCATTATTTTAGCTCAGCGTATACACGTGTTTAAGAGCTTTTGCCCTCTTCTATAGGCTCGGCAAATAGCAATAATATGTTGAGGCCACTGAGATCCAGCAAAACAGTCATTAAAAAAGACGACTGGAAGTGTTAGCTTTCAACAGATCTCTGTTGATGCACCCTTCACGTCGTCCATAAAGGGTAAAATGTAACGGAATGAAAGAAATGTTAGATATACAATTATTTTCTCATTCTAAAGTAGAAAGGAAAGAAACGAATGTTTGGTACCATCCAAAAATGCATACAGGAAGGGTGTACACTTTTAATTAATGTATAGTTTACCTCAATGAATTGGTCAGGTTATCTGAGTGTTTATTGAAAATGCGTCAAAACAAAGATTTGGTTTTAAAACCCATGATTGGATCTATCAAAACGAAATGCAATTCTCCACTAATGATCAGTTTATGAATTGAACAGTTTGATAGTACAGAATAACAAGTGTAAGTAAATTTAAAGTGTCAGGTCCGCTACTGCGAGCAGCTTGACATAGTCTACACTGGCATTGTTTGAATGTATACAGGATACGTTTAATGTCCTCCCTGGTCTCTTCTGACGGCATATTCTGGTGAGCTGAGAAAACACAACAATTAAACTACCGAAATCGACAGTCTGATGTTGCTCTAGGCGTGTCTTGTCTGCAGCACATAACCCAGCAGAGCTGGGCCATGGAGAGTTGTGTTTTCATGGACTGGGCCAGACATGCCAAAGATGAAACTTAGATGTTTTTCCTCACGCTGGGTCGACAGACGGCATCACCACCACTGAACAACGGTTCTCTATTCGTTGTGACCCTGCTGACCCTTTCTGCACTCCAGCGGGTAAACCCAAGTCCTGGACAGATGTCAGACCTGTCAGATGGAGGTGATAGCTCTATACAACAATTCCCATCTTGGCGGTCAGTCAGTGCATGGTAAGAGGGAAAAAAAACCCTAAGGCATGAGAAGTGAAAGTTGAGGAAAGGTATATCCACAAACACTGTACCATTTCAGGACATCAAGATGCTTCCAGTGTAAGAAAAACTGCAACAGAAACAAAAAACGTGAACAGAGCCGATCGTGATTGTTATGTTGAGGTCAGGTGTGTCCGGAACACGTCCGTAATTTAAAGTTCTTTCGGACGATGAATTTTATGCACTTGAAAAATCGTGATTTAATTTAGGAAATTGATGATATCACTTTAAAACATATTCGCATGGCGCAGTTTTGGTGGCAAATAACCCACGGTTTATACACTCAGACATGTTTAAGTTAACTAGCAGGCAATTTCCCAAGTATTACGCAATACTTAGTGTGCAATGCAAAGTACAGAAAATTGGGGCCACCGACCGGCAAATGGTCAAGCCATTTTATTTTTCAATTCCATTGACCACAGGAACCATGTCAAGTCTAATCTGCATAAAGATGACAGTGAAGAATAAACAGTAAACGCGCGCATAACATCTTTCGCACATAACATCTTTCGCACATAACATCTTGCACACACTTAAAATCCCATCATCAACTTTCGGCAGAAAAGGCCAGTTTGGCCGTTGGTATGGATGACACGTTACACATGGCATGCACCCTGCTCAAGAAATGGAAAGAATGAAGGAAGCAAGGAAACTGAGTGAACGATATTGAACGATGTTGACTGGATTATACGAGAAACGACTGCATGAAGCGCCAGCTGGCAGCTGTACAGTCGGCACAACCCCAGGTAGGCAGCCCGTTGTGTAAAACGAATGTGGATTGTAAAGCGCTTTAGAGCTTGGTCTCTAGCTGAGAATAGGCGCTATATAAGTAATCATGATATTGATAACAACAATGATAATAATAATAATAATAATAATAACAATAATAATAATAATAGTAATAATAATAGTAATGATAATAATAATAATAATAATAATAATAATGATAATAATAATAATAATAATAACAACAACAATAATAATAATAATGATGATGATACTGCTTATACTACTACTAATAATAAACAACTGAACCTGTCATAAAGCTCATAGATTATTCTGTAGCGAATTACGCTTACACCACAAAAACACAGCCAGACGTTTCATTCTGAGAGAAAAAGACTGGCTGCTTGTTCCGCATTAAAAGATAACCTTCACGGGGCCGCGCAGGTCATGCAAAGAGAGAAGCAAAGATGGGAGGGCTGGGGTGAATTTCCCTAACGAACAGGCCGGGGTTGAATTCAGCTAATTTGCAGGCTGATTACAGGCTCCCTGTCAAAGAGCTTCACATCACTGGGGAGTCTGTCTGTGAGTGGCGTCCTGGTGGGCACACAGCCCTTCACAAAGGAACCAGCGTCCGCTGTCTTAATCATCATCATCTCTCCTACATTCCTCTGTCTCTCTTTCTCTCTCTCTCTCTCTCTCTCTCTCTCTCTCTCTCTCTCTCTCTCTCTCTCTTCAGCATCAACCAAACCTGCATTCATCACAAATCATCAGCAGAATAAAGAGCGCCGGAATATTCCCGTTTTTTTTTCAGGCATCACGATTCAAAAGACAGATTTTCATTTGTTTTCACACGAACCTTTTATCTGTTCCTGCACACTAATTCAGCGACAGCGAGGTCTCCATCATGAGCCTGCTGACAAAATAAGATGGCCAAAGAAATCATGTTCAACTGAAAGAAAAGTGTGTCAACAACATTTCTCGAAACTAATTCAACACAAGTGGCACGTTTCAAACTTGTACTGCATTGGCAGCAGCATTTTCCTGTCTAGAGGAATAGACAATTTAATTCTCTTGGAGGGAGGGGGAAGGGGGGGGGGGGGGGGGGAGGCAGTGGGGTAAATTAAGGGTGTGAGCAGATTAAACATGTTGACAAGCTTTATTTTTTCCCAGTCTGAAAGAAAATCTGCCGGATCAAAGAGCGGCAGCAGTAGCAGCATCAGGAAGAGATGGAAGAGTGGCAGAAATATTAGCAGTGTAGTTGTTGTTCCAGTATTAAATTAAGACGTACACTCGCTCACGATTCAGCAACTTCACGATGCATACAGATCAGACTTTCCTTCCACTGTGTCAGATTGAACAGCTGAAACGAACAAACTAAAGGTTTATCAGGTCAGAGCATCATTCCTATAAAAACAGCTGTGGAGACTTGTGTTGGTGTAGACACATGACGAACAGGTAACCTGCCTTTAAATCACAGCAGTGCTGCGTCTACTCTGGTCGTGTGTGTGTTACGGCGAATCGCCATCCATAGCACATTGCTGATTGCTGATTCTGAGACTTGTACTGGACGATCATCGATGTTTAGTTTACGAAGCTGGAAGGGACGACGGGGTGGGGGGGAAGACTGCAGTGTATTTAGGGTTTTTTTTTTGAGGTTTTATTTCCCATTCTTTTTTTTAAATTTCGTATATTCTGTGTTTCAAATACAGTCTTCATGTCAAGGGGCTATCATTAATGCAGCGTCAAGAATTCATGAAACGAAAAATGTATAAAACATTACAAACACGATTCCCGGTATTGATCTATTGGGAATAATAAAGTTAACGACAAACAAAAGATCACCAAACGTGGGCCTAAATGAGCTATGACATACGGAGAACCAAAGCACTGTCTCACAGGGAAACAGCAACCGACATTTTTTTCTCTCTGATATCATAACATTCAGCAATATATTTAGCAAACAGACGAAGAATATTTCCATCATCAGATCAGAAGATAATAGTTCAATCAAAGTATATGGTCTTTCTCGCATCAAATTAAATAGTTTTGATTTTTTCCTTTATCTTCATATGCCTTACATTGAAATAAAAAGTGCTCTTCATCTTCCTTACTGTTATCTGGACACAACACACATACATCATCAACATAAACTTCATTGCAGAACCATTTCTTATTTGCTTTAAAACCAAGGGTCCGACTTCTAAATCTGGCCAATATGCTTCTATGCCGTTTATTAGTAACAGATTTCAAAAAAATTTCCGGCTGAAGAATACTTTTAAAGGAATAAAACCATGAATACTTGTCATTTTCTTCCATTTTTGAATGCCAATTCTGTTTGTAGCAGGCTATCAAGCGATCCTTAAATTCTGACATAAATGCCCTTTCGTTCCCTACCTCTTTGCTGAGCCACACAATACCAAACCCATTAATAGTTAACACATGTTTTACTTTACTAACCCAATTGCAGTGTCCACTTTTCCATTTGTAAATATAGCATATCATATGCTTGTCTACATAGCCTTGATGTTGGAAGTTGTGTCAATTTTAACCAATACTTAATAGATTTTGAAAACGTTTGAATAAATAAAGGATATCTTCCAGAATCACCATAAGCCATTGTGTTTGATGAATGCAGTGGAATGTTCATGAATCTTTTAATAGCCATAGTATGTACCTTCTCCATTTCCAAATTTTCTTCTAATCCCCAAACTTCTGCAGCATAAGTCAGCATAGGCGCTATTTGTGAGTCAAATAACTTCCAGAACAAGAAGGGTCAATGCTATTAAGTCTTTTCATGCATCTTAGAATTTCTACAACCCCCTTCTTACCCTTTCTGCCGATTTCACGCCACCCTGCATTTAGACTTAAACGAGTTGTAAATAACATCCCCAAATATTTATAACTATTGGTTACTTTTACTTCTACATCTCTCCATACCACCACTTTTCATGCTGGGATAAATACCACCCATACGAAAGACAATAATGTTTGTTTTCTCTAGATTAACACTTAACTGAAGTCTATCTGCTTCATTTTTTAAAACATTTATTTGATTTTGCAACCCAACAACAGTACTAGAGAACAAGATTACATCATCTGCAAATAAAAGCATAAACAGTTCAACAGCACCTGCAATCAACTGTATACCATGTTTGCCTTTATGTGACATTTCTAAAGCTATCTCATTTATAAAAAAATGCAAACATTTGAGGACTCAATAGACAACCTTGCTTCACTCCTCTAGGACAATTGAATAAGTCACTGTACAATCCTTTCTCACGAACACATGCTAAAACTGAATTATATATACACCACGAAGAGCATAGTACAATTTTCCTTTAACCCCTGTTTTTCTAAGAACTTGCCACAACACATTTCTATTAACAGAATCAAAAGCCTTTTTAAAATCAACAAAAGCAACATATAGTATAGTAGTATTTTTCTTTAGGCACTTTTGGACTAAAGCATATAATGTGAAAATATGATCAACTGTACTATACCCTGACCTGAACCCCGCCTGCTCTTCCCCCCATTTTTCCTCTCCTTTTCAGCCCATTGTGTCAATCTTCTATTCAAAACATGAGTATATACTTTACTAATTATACTTGTGAGAGCTACACCTCTATAATTGTCTGGGTTATTGGGTCTGCTTTTTTATGGATGGGTACAATAATGGACGTTGACCACGACAGGGGAAAACATCCATGATTAAACAAATGTTTAAATAAAGAAATACAGAAATCAATCACATAGTCATTGGCATGTTTTAGCATTTCACTTATTATTCTATCTGGTCCCGGGCTTTTACCAGTTTTCAAATTTCTAATGCTTGCTCTTACTTCATCTGTAGTTATAGGGTCATCAAACAAAAGCTCATCATTTTTTTGTTCATCTTCTATTTCATCTACCGCTGGATCACTTTGACCATTACAAAGAGAGTTGAATACACTATGGAAATGGTCAAACCATTGCTGTGATGTTATTTCATTGTAAATGGTGGATTTCCTGTTAACTGATCGTATTGTACTCCAAAACAATTTGGGATCATTTATTGATTGTTTAAGCTTTAATATTCTGTTTTCATCAAATTTTCTTTTCTTTTCTTTTCTTAAGTCAATATATTCTTTTCTTTCTTTTGTATATAAATTACTCTTTTCTTCTTTTTTGTCTCTTTTGATTTAGCCCTTCTAAATATTTGTAGTAATCTCTTTACTTCCCTCTTCTTTTTCTCACATTCATCGTCAAACCAATCTTCATTTGTTTTTTTTTTCCCTCCTACTTTCCTTACCATACATGCCGCAGCTCCATATAAAGCATTAACAAAACCATCCACACACTTATTTACATCAACTGTCATGTTGTTCATAGCTGTAACTAAACATTGTTTAAAATCATCAGAGTTCAATTCATTCTTAAACGTTTGTACATTTTCCTCTGTCCACACCACTCGCTCCTCACTCACCCTGTCACTACTAACGGTACATCTGCTTTAACAGGACAATAATTCCATGTAAACTGAACTGGCAAATGCCAAGAAAAGAGAGTATCCCCCACCTTTAAAGCACAATATAAACATAGTTCACTAGATACTAGAAAATAATCAATTACACTACAACCCTGAGGAGCAACAAAGGTAAATTCACCATCAGCATCAGTGTCACACGAACCATTTCAGAATACACAAATCAAACAAAAAGCAAAGGTCCAACAAGGAACGACCAAACTTGTTTACAATTTTATCTTTTGAACATCTTTTCATAGAAACAATTTCATCATTATCATCGTCATCATCATTTTGCACATTAAACACATAATTATACATTTCTTCCTCCTTTGTCTGCTCACAACCCGTTCTGGCGTTCATATCACCACACATAATATAATAAACATTACTATCAGAAAGAGACTGCAGCAGACTATCTTCAAGCATAAGTATATACCATCTGTGAGATTAGTTTGTCTATATAGGGGCCCTCCTTCAGGGACAACATAGCACCCCACAAACACAACATCTTTATCTAAGCCAAACACACATTTATCAATTTGAATCACGACAACATTCTCACAATCAATTTCAATTTTTGTATAAAGTTTGCTAAGTCTTTTTTTTAAAGAACAACAACTCCTCCAGAAACGCGTCCATGAACAGACAGTTTTAGCACAAGCGCTAAATGCAACATAATTTTTAAAGTGAAAACTGAAATCAAATGCATGATCGATGAACGTTTCTGTTAAACAAATATATCATATTTGTTAACAAAATCAAGGAAAGAAATGTCACCAAGTTTATTTTTCAAATTTTCAACATTGTATTTAGGAAATTAAGTCTTGACGTTTGATGATCGGCCTTATGTTATTTATTATTGCTGGTACTCGAGCGTGACGTACGTCCCCCCCTTTTTGTGAGCTAGCTTTGTTCAAGTTACTGTTTTGCCCGCTAAGGTAATTGCCCATCCCTGTCTGTCGTGCATTATCACCCGCAAGGGAGCCCAGCGATGAACGCGGCCCCAGTGACTGCCTGCGATTTCGCGAGTTTCCCGTGTTGCCTGCACGTTGCGTACCGGTGACCTGACCTGGCTTGGTGCACCTGAACCAGAACTGTTCGCCGTACTGCGTGTCGTCCTCCTGTCACCCCCTTGTTGTGGAGGGAGAGAGAGAGAGAGGCTGGTGATGCACGCTCTCCACCCTCCTCCCTCTGGTCTCCTGTCTGCGGGGTTTTCAACGTGGCTTCATCAGCAACCTGTGAGTGGAAGCGGGAGGGAGGGGGGCGCGATGGGAGAGTGGGTTGATTTCCATGGTGGACGAGGAAAGGGGTAGGGTTTGGGTTAGGGGTGGTGGTGGGCTCAGGTACAGGCACATCACGAACATCATCAGTTCTTTCCCCAAACTGTCTGTCATTCTCTGGTTTACGTGTTTGAACGGTCAGCTTACCTTTGACAAACACTGCTATTTTCCTTGTTGTTTTGCCATTTGTACAATGTTTTGTTGCCTGCGAGTTAAATCTGTCGCCAGTCTGACCCCTTTTCTTTCCAGTTGACCTCTTACTTCTTTATTCCAGAGCAATTCCATCTTATTCTTCCACTGACTAAATTCACACAATCATTGCCGTGGCTCCCCCGGCCTAGCCCGCCCCACTCTGTGTGCCCTTACAATGTCATCTTCTGTCCACTTTCTTCCCCCCTCCACCCCATTCAATGCCTCACACACCGCACGAGCACACGCATCATACCCCTCCCCCCCCCCACCACCATGCACAGGAGGGACCCCAAACATACGCAGATTATCCCGCCGCGAGAAATCCTCTAATTTGTCAATCTCATCAGTCAGTCTATTTACTTCTTCTTCAGTTCTTTCTTCCACTCTTTCAGACACACACGCACACTTATCTCTCCCTTCTTTCGCCTCTGTGTGCAGATCATCCAACTCAGCAGTCATAGTGTCCATTCTGTTGCATAACAAACTATTCTCTTCTTCTAGTCTGCTACATCGTTGGTCTATTTGATCACACTTTTCCGCTACTTTAGTTAGCTTGCTTTATCTCACCCAGTTCGTCTCTGATGATTCTGTTCTGTTGTAATTGTTCCTCCCTAAGTTCAGTTAAGTGTGTGTTTTGTATGTCAAACTGTGCTTTGAATGACTGACTTTGGGCCTCAATAGCTGCTAGAATGTGAGAGAGATTATCAGAGGCACCCTTCTTCTCCTCCACCATCACACTCTCCGCCCTGCCCTTTTCCGTGTCTTTCATGTCACACGTTTCTTGCGTAGTTATTGGACCTGGATCCGTTTGAACATCATGACTCAGCAAAATTTTCCACATCAGGTACACGGCGTTCGTCGCACACAAGCCTACAACCACAGGCACATGCAAACTTAACCTGATCTGACCTTCACTAACAAAATCAGCCGTCAGATTTTCCCACCCTGGCATTGTCCCTGACGCTAACATCTGGTCTGACATGACCGAATGGAACGCAAGACTGTCATGACAGCAAAGTTTGACAGCAGCACGGACACACATTTCAAAAGTGCGAAAATGACAATGCAAGCCATAATCATGTCACTTAAAGTCAAGTCGACTTCACACGCCTGTGTTTTCCCAGGTGTAAACAAAGTCAATTTTCTGGCCAGGTGAAAACGACCAATTCGAGCTCGCCACAGTTCAATACCGATCATTTTTTGACAATTTTACAGCCTACCTGCAGAGTGAGAGAGAGAGAGAGAGAGAGAGAGAGAGAGAGAGAGAGACGCAGGAGCGATAGGGTGCAGGGAACGGCGATAGAGAGAGCAAGAGAGAGAGAGAGAGAGAGAAAGAAGGAAAAAGAGGCGAGACTGGGTGCGGGAAAGGGCATGTTTAGAACAATCTGACAATCAAAAAATTCCAGAGATACAAGACAATCGATTTTGAAACACCAGGGGGAAAAAATGAAAATAAAGCACAAATGGAGGCGGAAAATGCATAATGATAGCCCAGTCAACACGGGGGTGGGGGGGATATCATATAGATAATAAATCAATTCATCCAGCAGAACCGAGAGAGAGAGAGAGAGAGAGAGAGAGAGAGAGAGAGAGAGGAGAGAGAGAGAGAGAGGAGAGAGAGAGAGAGGCACGACACGCACACTCTGTTCGGCATCAGTTGTAACGACATAGCGTTTGCATCGCAGACATGGAAATAGTGAATTGATGGGCAGACTGTCATTTTTTCTGGACAGCTTCAGACATCCAGCAAACTGCTGTGTCTATCCTTCTTCTGGTGAAACATTGGGCAGAAAATGGCAGCACTATACCTTACTAGAATTTGCTTCTTTCTCTCCCTCTCTGTTTCGCTTTCTTTCTTTCTCTTGATGTTTCTGCTCGTTGTTTTCACTGCTGGCATGTGCAGCACGACATTAGTTGCTATTATACATATAAAGAAATAGTCGGTGTCTTTTGACGTAGGCCTCGTTCTGTATGTTTTTTTTTTGTACTGTTAAAAAAATAAAATTCTCGGTGTGTGTGCGTAAGTGCGTATACACTCGTGTTTGTAAGTATGTGTATGTGTGCGTGTGTGTATATGTGAGAGTGAGTTAGTAAATGAGTGCACAATGCGCGCGCGCGCGCGTGTGTGTGTGTGTGTGTGAGAGCGTGCGTGCGCGCGCGCGTGTGTGTGTGCATATGTGTGCACGATGTGCCCATGCGAAATTTTGGTTTAAAAATGTGTGTGTGTGTGTGTGTGTGTGTGTGTGTGTGTGTGTGTGTGTGTGTGTGTGAGTGTGTGTGTGTGTGTGTGTGTGTGTGTGTGTGTGTGTGTGTGTGTGTGTGTGTGTGTGTGTGTGTGTGTGTGTGTGTGTGTGTGTGTGTGTGTGTGTGTGTGTGTGAAGGACACCTATGAAACGACATACAACTTATACACTCACGCACTCAACAACACACAGACTCAGACCAGACACAGAGATAGACATACACACGCGCGTGCGCGCGCACGCGCGGGCACACACATACACACACACACACACACACACACGCACGCACGCACGCACACACACACGCACGCACGCACGCACGCACGCACGCACGCACGCACGCACACACACACACACACACACACACACACACACACACACACATCCAGCAACAGTTCCATTGACAGCACAGATACGATCACCTTGAAAGAAGCACACTTTAGCAAAGCATGTAAAAGGAAATGAAGACCGAGGTCATCATGAAAGCAGAGTATGAAGGATCACATGAGACTTTATGCTGCTGAGTGAGGATGAGGATGATGAAGATCAACCTGTAGAGTTCCATACCAGTCAGACAATACCTAACAGGACTGTACTCTATGCTTTGTTTCCCCTCAATATATCACAGTGTAAACCAGGCCCGAGAGATGCAGGCGCATGCAGTGTTTGTCAGGAAATTTGAACATCTACAAACGTATCCATTAACGAAATCATGTGGTTCCAGTTTTCTCATTTGAGCATATAGCGAACTCATTTCCTTGTAGCAGTTGGTCAGGACTGAAACATTCTATAAATAAAAAATAAATAAAAAAAAATGCTCTGATGGAAATCAAACGCACAAACCTCTCGGCCCTCCAGGACGCTTCTCCAATGTACCACAGAGGCTGTCACTTCACAATACTTAAGAGGGCAATGGAAGATAGATGTGCGATGTGACCACTGACTTGAACATATTAGGCTACATGATTCTCAGCCCGTAAGACTACAAAAGCCATATCGGGTCTGATATGCAAAAATTAAAGGGATCACAAACGGTGAATGGAACCACTCACAAAACCAATACACAGTTCTGTGGTGAATTCCGCGTTACGCCTCAAAAACAGTCAGATGTTAGGATCAGATAAAATTGCGAGCTGCTTCTTCAAAACGAAACCCATGGGACTGCGTTGAAGAGAGAAGCAAAGATGGGCGGTTGAAGTGAAATTCCCCTGATTCACAGGCCAATCACAGGCTCCTTCTCACACAGCTCCCCTTCATTAGGGAGTCTGTCTGTCAGTGGCGTCCTGCTGGGCACACAGCCCTTAGCAAAGGAACCAGCGTCCTTGGCTTCATCGTCATCTCTCTGTGATGTCTCTTTCTCTTTTTCTTTTAGCATCCGCGAGGCCCCCAGTCATTATAGAGAATAAGTTAAAGAAAAAGCAACACCAGAACAGTTCCACTTTCCCTGGCACCACCACATTAGAGACAGTGTTTTTTTTTTTTTTTTTTTAGTTACGCTCATGAGGCCATAATCTTATTCCATTCCTGCACACCTTTTTTCCAGAACTGCCAGTTGTTCTGCTATACCCCTGTTGACAAAATGAGCTTAGTGGAAAAATATCATTCCAGTTAATTTAGTTAAAAAAAAAAAGATATGCGCCATACACGAGCTCTTTCACAACCAAAAATACAAGCGGCAGGTTTCACTCTTGCAGTGGATTTATGTCATTGGACAGAGAGCAACATTCTTTGCTGTGTCGAATGAACAGACCAGTCCTGAGCTAGAGGGGGAGGCAGTACAGGGCTGAGCGGAGGGTTGTATCAGTGAAACACGTCGTCACACTTCATGCCATCCAGTCCAAAAGTAGATCTTTACGATAACGGTCCCACTCTTGGCGGATCTATTGCCTCATTCAAACACCAACTACCATTAGCGTTACTCAAAACAGTTTATATCAGTAATACAACTATGGAAAGCAGTGTCAGCAGGAGAAAGAAGAGGAGGAATGGCAGAAACAGTGTTAGTGTTATTGCTGTTGTCCCCAATTAAAATTAACACTCGCTCAATTATGCAACCGTGACATGCTCCTCCCCCCCCCCCCCCCCCCCCATCCTCTACCTCCCAATAGGTCAAACCAAAGAGGTCCATCAAAACTACTGTACGTATCTGTGTGACTGTGGACGCTTGAAAACAGGGAACATGAACGCAGGGACAGTTCTCTTGAATCCTAACAGGAACCGAGCGGAACTAATTCAATGGCAGTGCCGTGTCTTCTCTGGAGCGGTGTCTGAAGGCGACCCCCCCATTGACAACCCTGTATTCATTGCTGACTCTAGGACCGACACTGAACAATTTTGAGTGCTTATGGGAGGATGCATATTTTCAAAACTTTCTGTGACGCTATGTTTTTCATGTTGTGCATTTTGTCTCAGTTTCTGTAACGGTGCTATGCCCCTTCAATTTTCACTTCTGTTGTATTTTGATAGACAGACAGACAGATAGTTACATAAATAGACAGATTGACACAGATCTCTCTCTCTCTCTCTCTCTCTCTCTCTCTCTCTTCGTTCTCTCTCTCTCTCTCGCACGCAGAGAGAGAGAGAGAGAGAGAGAGAGAGAGAGAGAGAGAGAGTAAAAACATTTACTTTGTATCATAGATATGCAAACCGTGGGGCTGATGGGCAGACTGTTATCTTTTCTCTTGAAAGCTGCAGACATTCAGAAAACTGCTGTCTACACTTCTTGTGGGTAAATATTCTGACAAAACCATACCGTGCTCGTAGTTTTAATTTTTCTGTATTTCTTCCTTCACTTGCCCACTGCTTTTCTATTTTCATGTTTTGGATGGATCATAAAGGAAAAGCGTGTTCATGAGCACGGGTGTGTTTGTGCGCATGCGTACATGTGCGCGCGCGCGCGCGCGCGCTTGCGCGTGCGTGCGTGTGTGTGTGTGTGTGTGTGTGTGTGTGTGTGTGTGTGTGTGTGTGTGTGTGTGTGCGCTTATTAAACCTATGTCTTCTACATTCTCTGCTTCATCTGCATTCTGCTTCGTCTGATCCTAAGTTCTTTCCGACGTCCAAATCTCGTGACAATTTACATAGCCTTTATGTTCTGGCATTTTGATCAATGAAATTCAACAGAATTGATGAGAAAAAGCAACGCTTTCTGTATGGTATAGCGCAACAACAATTGACCACCTGAACACATTCAGAGGCAATCTTAACATCATCAGAGTGAGTGCAATCTGATTCCGTTATTCCTTCTAAATCTTAAGACGTATATTGTGCAGGTGCCATCGCAAAGCCGTTATAACAGAGCTTGCCTCTGTTCCATTAAGTCTAGAGAATAACTCACGTTTTTGTTGCTTACCATCTACTTTGTACTGACACAGCACTATGGTTCTATAGTATAGTATAGTTCTATGATGTCTCTGATGTGGCACCGACTGACTGACTGTTTTCCTTTCTGATGACCTTTACCCAGGATTGACCTGGATCCCTTGTCCCTGAAATACCAAGGGACAGGCAGAACAGGACGGGGGATGTCTGAAGATTTGACAGAATTACTCACCATGGTCAGGTTCATGCTGAACAATTAAGTAGTGGGAGAAAAACAAGCGCAGGCTAACTATTGTCATGGTCATGTTCATCTTAGGATCTGTGTTCAGTTCGTAGCGCACCCTGTGTTGAGTTTACAGTTCAGCATGAATGTTAAACAAAGTGTGGATGGATTTACCGTAGAATTTCGATACAGCATGAAGCACCCCCCTAGCCATTGGAAATCAATACGTGGTGTAAAGGATTCATTTTGGTACGTTTTCATGTGACCTTTCCATGCACTACAAACGTAATGGTGTATAACATACACAGCAAAACTAAACGGACCTAAACGGTTCTCTTTGTGTGTTCATGCATTTACACGAAAAACCGATTCGCGCAGAACTGTTCCTACCGCTTCGGACTCAGACTACCTCGCCATGTAATCTGAGGCGATCAGCATTCTAGCTGTGCATACGGCACTGCAGTGTCTGGGATTTGTCTGGAATTTACTTCCCCGCGACCAGCGGCAGGGTTTCCTGTTGATTTGCACATAGTATGATGCCGTGAGACACGATGGCAGCTGGAGTGATCACGAAACAAATGTATTTATTCATGTCACGATGTCGCTTCCTTGTTTGAATTCCTCGTCTCAAAAGCCAGACGTAAAAAAAAAAAAACAACACATGGTGTGGTTTAAGTGCTGCCGTCTTGCGGGGAGACCGATGTCGACCTTTCTGCCGCATTACTTACGTATTTTTGCGTCCAAGAGAGTGTCTGTGCTCTCCTGTCTGGCATGTATAAAAGGGTTTGCAAATGGAACTGAAACTTGAGCGGTTCCAACCGTTTGATAATGGATTCAAGTATACATCGCCCAACATTTACATGTTAGAAATGCTGCCACAAGCTCCCTGAGGCGACTAGTACCGGCACTTATTCTCGGTACACATGAACTGGTTAGTGACCTCTTCGTCTTGTGAAAGCATCAGCAAGTAGTCTAAACAGAAACAATAGAGCTAGTGTTTTCAGGAACCCGCTGTGGCCCTCTACATGCTTTTCCTGATGCTTGTAAACCAGCTTTTCCAGGCATGCTGAAGATGGAACAGATCAGACATTTTCAGACTGTGTTGACAAGCCTGGATCGACGCCAGTGAGTAACGGTTTTCTGTCTGTTCTGACCTAGCTGACCCCTTTCTGCACCTGTTGTTGGTCAGCATACCTTCCAAACAGCTGTCCAGATCTGATGACCGAAGGCAAGAATTCCAATCACGGCGGTCAATCAATACAAGGCAAGCGGAGAAAACTAAGGCATGAGAAGTAAGAGTTGAGTAGAATTGTTGATGTCAGTTTGCTGCTTTTTGGGAGGCATCAAGATAAAAGACGATAGGAATGGAAAAGGTTATCTTTTGACAGTTATGTGACTCGTTACTTTGAACAGAGAGAGAGAGAGAGAGAGAGAGAGAGAGAGAGAGAGAGAGAGAGAGAGAGAGAGAGAGAGAGAGAGAGAGTTGATTGACTGACTGATCTGTAATACGCAAGGATGAAGATTTGGGGCCAAAGTTTTGTATTGATCAATGCGTGGGTAGGGGGGAGGGGGGGGGGGGGGAGGAATTTCTTCGAGCTGTAAGAGCTGTTCGATCTTGTAAACAGTGCATTGTTATAACATGGCACAGTATCGGTCAAGATTGTAAATGTAAATGATACCTTGTTGAATTCCAATTGCTTACTGAGAGAGAGAGAGAGAGAGAGAGAGAGAGAGAGAGAGAGAGAGAGAGAGAGAGAGAGAGAGAGAGAGAGAGAGAGAGAGAGAGAGAGAGAGATCTTGTTGAAGCACCATAACCTGGCATACGGCTGGGTTGGCAGCATACTTTGAATGTGTTCAGATCTGAATTGAGAGATGGCAGATGAAAGAAATAACAACTACTTCCATGTGCATTTGTTTTTCATTTGCAGACTCCTATATCTCATAAAATATTTATCGTAAACACACAGGTCCATGGATACAGTTTCTTTCTCTCTTTCACTCACACCCGCATGCACGCACACACACAAACACACACACACACACCACACACACACACACACACACACACACACACACACACACACACACACACACACACACACACACACATATCTATCTATCCATCCATCTATCTATCTATCTATCTATCTATCTATCTATCTATCTATCTATCTATCTATCTATCTATCTATCTATCTATCTATCTGTCTGTCTATCTATCTATCTATCTATCTATCTATCTATCTATGTATCTATCTATCTATATATTGTTGAATTGTTATATATATATATATATATATATATATATATATATATATATGTATGTATGTATGTATGTATGTATGTATGTATGCATGTATGTATGCATGTATGTATGTATATCAATTCAACAATATTCCCTCATGAAGAGACTTTCAGTTTGCACTACAGTCATGGAAACAGTTGGTTGATGGGCAGACTGTGACTTGTCTTGACAGCTTTGTTTCTTTCTTCTTCCGACACGCACACACAGTATCAGCTGTCTACGCTTCTCCTCGCGAAATATTGTGATGAAAAGGCCGAGCTATGTATTCCTCGGCCATGTCTTTCTTTCGTTCTGGTCTGTGTTTCCAGCCTTCTTTCTTTTTCTCTTTTCTTTTTGTTTTTCGGTTTATATGTTTTTTTTTACCTGTAGTGACTGCAACTGTTGAGGCTCGTCAGCTGTTATTGAAATATCACACAGTTTAAGGAGAAAAAAATGCGCGAGCGAGCGCGCTCTTATGTATATACGCGTATGTATGTTCATAAAGCGTGTGTGAGCGCGCGCTTTTGTGAGTGCGTGTGTATGTGTGTGTGTGTGTGTGTGTGTGTGTGTGTGTGTGTGTGTGTGTGTGTGTGTGTGTGGTGTGGTGTACCTTATGTGTTTGTGTGTGTGTGTGTGTGTGTGTGTGTGTGTGTGTGTGTGTGTGTGAGAGAGAGAGAGAGAGAGAGAGAGAGAGAGAGAGAGAGAGAGAGAGAGAGAATCTCACACGTGGAGGAATAAGAATCTGACAGGATTAAAACATCTGAACATTCGAATACAAAGAGAAAAAAAAAAACAAGCCCATGTAATCCATCTATCGTTCTTGAGAGACCTGACGATGATAAGCACATTAGATGTAAAAAATGAGAATGATGAAGGGACCCTCAGCTGGCTTAGAGCACAGTGATAAGGGTCAGTATGGCGTTCACAATTCAATTGCCATCTTCACTGCCCCTCTTCGTGCATTGTCATTCTGAGGGTGTAGTGTAGTGTAAGATAAATCCACCGCAGCCACTAACCTGAATTTGTTATCCCCGTTCGCCATATCACCTACAACGTGCGTTGACATTAACCTGTACGTAACTGAAGGAAGTGCAGAGATTCTTTGGATAGTCCACCAGAAACATCACATTTTCTTCGGGGACGCTTGCATCCTTCAGTACCATGCCGAATCCCTGGAAGGGGATCAGAAGCATAGGCACATGAAAGCTTCCATCCTGAAAGAAACCATTGTTCTGTAGCCTGGCCTGGGACACGTATTTCGGAGCTGTAGCTCCTCCTCACAACAGCTCAGCAAACTGACAGAAATGTACAGGGACCACTGAGACTGAACAAATAAAACACAATAACCAAAAAGAAGGATGGCAGGAATCGTTCGATTTCCAGTCATATCTGTTTGGTGCTTTCCTTGAGGCCCAGCACAAAATATTGTTTTGATTTGTAACACTGAGTGTCAGAGAAAAAAAAGTTGGATGTCAGATGCCAAAGCTAAAAAGAAAGAAGAAAACAAAAATAGTCAAGGCATACGTTGTTTGTGTAGTTGTCATAGTTGTTGTTGTTGTTGCTGCTGCTGCTGCTGCTGCTGCTGCTGTATCACTATTCTTGTTGCTTTTAGAGTGTGTGGTTTCAAATCAAAGTGAATGAGCCCTCCAAGGCTGCACTCGCTGTTTGCAGACACGTGTGTTGAGATTGGGTGAATACAGAATGCTGACTGATGCAGGCTGTTTGCAGACACGTGTGTGTTGAGACTGGGTGAATACAGAATGCTGACTGATGCAGGCTGTTTGCAGACACGTGTGTTGAGACTGGGTGAATACAGAATGCTGACTGATGCAGGCTGTTTGCAGACACGTGTGTTGAGACTGGGTGAATACAGAATGCTGACTGATGCAGGCTGTTTGCAGACACGTGTGTTGAGACTGGGTGAATACAGAATGCTGACTGATGCAGGCTGTTTGCAGACACGTGTGTTGAGACTGGGTGAATACAGAATGCTGACTGATGCAGGCTGTTTGCAGACACGTGTGTTGAGACTGGGTGAATACAGAATGCTGACTGATGCAGGTCACCCAGATCGTGGACAGTGTGTGAGCTGAGAGGAGTCAATGCTCGCACCCATCTCTTTCTTTTTTTGTGTTCTGTCTGTCCGTCTGTCTGGTCTGCCTGTGTCTGTCTGTCTCTGTTTCCCTCTCTGTCTCTCTCTCCTCTGTTTCTGTTTCACTGTCTGTCTGTCTGTCTGTCTGTCTGTCTGTCTGTCTGTCTGTCTGTCTCTCTCTCTCTCTCTCTCTCTCTCTCTGTCTGTCTGTCTCTATGTCTCTCCGTCTCCGTCTCTCTCTCTCTCTCTCTCTCTCTCTCTCTCTCTCTGTTTTGTGTGTGTTTGAGTGAGTAGGTGAGTGAGTGAGTGAGTGAATGTGTGTGTGTGTGGTGTGTGTGTGTGTGTGTGTGTGTGTGTGTGTGTGTGTGTGTGTGTGTGTGTGTTGTGTGTGTGTGTGTATCTGTCTCTCTCTCTCTGTCTGTCAGTATCTGAGTCTCCATGTGTGTGTGTAGGCTACTTATCTGTCGGAGTGTTTTCTATTCCTGCTGTTTTTGTTTCTTCAGTATGCCAAGATAGTTGAGTCAACCTGTATACAGACTGATGTGAGTGAGTGATGTGCACGACTGCCTGGTTCTTTTTTTGTCATACTCTCTCTCTCTCTCTCTCTCTCTCCTCTCTCTCTCTTCTCTCTCCTCTCTCTCTCCTCTCTCTCCTCTCTCTGTGTGTGTGTGTGTGTGTGTGTGTGTGTGTGTGTGTGTGTGTGTGTGTGTGTGTGAACATGCTTTCAGCCAATCTAGAGTGGGCACGCAGTCAACTACAATACTGCATTTTCATTGTCAACCATCCTGTTTTAGTTGCAAAGTGAGACGACTGCAGGTGGATATCTAAACAATCTGAAATAAAAATTAACGAACCGCCCAGAAAAACGTGGACAAACGAGTCACAAGAAAAAAAAACACGACGCGTTTCGACCTCTTAGATCTTCCTTGCGCTGAACTCTGGAGCGATCAAAGCTAAGTGAATTGACCTATTTGTATCTTGCCTGAAGAGGACCTAAGAGGTCGAAACGCGTCGTGTTTTGTCTTGTGACTCGTTTGCCCACGTTTCTCTGGGCGGTTCGCTAACATTTTGTTTAAGATCAGTCTGTTTTAATTTTTATGGGCTCTGGGTCGAGCAGCAACTGAAGCATGTCTTTTTCGCCCTTTCTCTTAAAGAAACACGAAAAGAAACCATCATCACCAAGATCACTATTTAGCACAATACACAACAGTGTACCATTCGTGTTGTAATAATATTTCAAGTTTTATGGCATTCCTAGACACTTGGTGAATTCAATATAGAAATTCTGGATCAAGAAAGGACATTATGATTCCAGTACATCCTTGTTTCAGGAGATTAGTCAGACTTCTCTCTCTCTCTCTCTCCTCTCTCTCTCTCTCTCTCTCTCTCTCACACACACACACACACACGCGCGCTCGCGCGCGCGCGCGCGCACACACACACACAAACACGCGCGCGCGCGCGTATATGCGCGCGCGCACACACACCCCCCCCACACACCACACACACACACGCGCGCGCGCACACACACACCACACACATACAAGAGAGAGAGAGAGAGAGAGGGAGGGGGGGGGGGGGCGTTGCTGAAACTCTATAAACCTTTTTGTTCACTACAATTTCTTAGCCGATTGATTTCCTTGGCTTCACACCGAAGAATCCGGATTTGCCGCTGATCGCAGAAGCTCATTTGCTGTAATGGTTAGCCGCATGTTGACGGCTGCCAATGACATCGCAGCACCTGCTGCATTCTTGTCGCTTCCTGTATCTCTGTAGTGTTGGTGTTGTTGGTTTGTTTGGGCCCTTCCGCCTTTTTTTATTTACCCGCCATCCTGTGGCTCATCTGTCAGGGATGAGCTAGCTGGTTGAGCTTCAAGCCACAAAACTTTCTTTGTGTGTGTGTGTGTGTGTGTGTGTGTGTGTGGTTTGTGTGTGTTGTGTGTTGTGTGTGTGTTGTGTGTCCCTTGTCTGTTTCTCTCTCTCTGCTCTTGTGTTCTCTCTGTTTCCCTCTCTCTCTTCTCCTCCTGTCTCTCTGTCTGTCTGTCTGCTCTGTCTGTCGTCTGTCTCTCTCTGTCTGTCTCTCTCTCTGTCTCTCGGCTCTTATCTCTGTCTCACTCCCCCTCTCTCTCTCCTCCTCTCCCTCTCTCTCTCTCTCTCGAGGGTCGAGAGAGAGAGAGAGAGAGAGATAGGAGAGAGATTGCACGTGTTATGTGCGCGCGCACGCTCGCGCATTTTGCGTCTCGCTCTCGCTCTCTCTTCTCCGCCTCTCTCTCATCTCTCTCTCTCTCTCTCTCTCCCTCTCTCTCTCTCTCTCTTCTCTCTCTCATCCTCTTCTTTGTCTGTTTCACGTGAAGCAATTTATGTCCATCAAGATTAAGAAAGGTAGTGTGTGATCATGCATTTTGTGTTTAAAACTTTTGTGCCAGAAAATTACCTTGACTGCGTGCCAACGGCACAGTGTATTGTTCTCCCCACAAACAACATCAATCATTTTTCAACTCAACTCCATTTGTTGCCATGAAACCCCTTAGGCCCGGAATATCATTATCTACAAACAAAAACAACACCCAGGGACGGTCCAATGAAATGAAATCGCTGTCTTTAGTGGATAAAAACTATGTCCAGTCTGCTATGTCCATACATCATGGTTAAACACTAAAACGGTTTTTTTGGTCCCATTTAAACCTTACAAACTCCTCAAAATTCAACGAGAAATTCATGGTTCCATACGAGACAATACCTATTTAACATAATTTTTACTACTACAGAATACAATCAAGCCCGTTTAATAGCCCGTTCAATTCCATCCAAATAGGGACTCTTCCAGGGAAAAAAAAAACTCTTCACACATTTCACAGCCATTCGTTTCCCTTAAAGCTGTTCACCAGGACAATTTTGAAGCGTACCTACATATCTATTTTTTTGCTGTGCATGGTTCAGCTTGCTATCATATGCGTTATGCACATGGCTCCATGCCACTGGTGACCAAACACACAAATACCTAACCCAACTGAGTAAGTAAGAATAAAGACCATAACCATCGACGGAGGTTTTAAAAGTTTTTGTGTTGACACAGTTTGCTGAAGACTGTTTGCCCAGCTGCCTCACCATCATTAAGCCAGCATCACTTTAGTGTTCACAAACAGCTGCTTGATGTACTGGATTACCAGCCGAACAGAAAGAAAGATTTGTTTTCAAACAACTTTTTTTTTTACGATCTTCATTTTCGTCGATACAGGAAACTCCCCATGGCGTGAGGTTTCTGTGAAAAGGTTTTATGAAAGAGTTCAATATTCTTTTGAGTGTGACCACAGGTTTTGCATAATCCTTCTCAGCCAAAACTTATTCTCATCAGTCTGAATTCCACGCAGGCTGAGAGCATGTCAATGTGGAAACATGTACACTTGGTGGCTTGCCCAAATCTCTTTCCACCCCCTATCTCTCTTCCTCCCCTTCTCTTTTCTATAGCGTTTAATTGATACGACAGATTTGTGCCCCCCGGGCTCGGCTGACTCCTTCTCTTCACACAATTTGTGCATCTCCTGCTCCCTCTCTGCATCACCCTTTCCTGCCCTTCCCCCATCAAGTTCATCCCCAGCTCTGTCACTGTGTGTGCGTGGTATTTCTATTTGTCTGTCTGTTGACGGGTTTTCTGTCTCGTGCCTAAGTACCATATTTTATTCTGCTTCTGATTGCTTGAGCCAACAAGGCGGTGAGAGATTTTTCTCAGATCGGATGACGGCAATTCCAACCCTCAGGGAACAGACAATAGCAACAACTGCCAGCTTCGCTTCTTCCTTCCCCCTCCTCCCCCTCCTCCCCCTCCCCCCCCCCCCCCCCCCCCCCCCGCACTGTGATGCCCCCCCCCCCCCCCCCCCCCCCCCCCCTCCAACCAGAACAATCTGTAGCCTTCAACTTGAGTCAGTTTCTCACTGTCGTTCTGTGAGTGTGTTTCTCTTTTCTTTCTCCAGCTGCTCCTTGGCACCTGGCAGCTATGGTGATGACATTTCCTGTTGCTGCCAGGGGCCTGTAAAATGACTGACGGTGTATGCCTCGTCCTGTGAGCGATCCCTGTTTTGAATTAATCAAGCAGTACACGTGCGTGTCAATGCCTGCTATCACACACATGCACACGTATGCCTATGCATGTGAGTGTAAACAGACACACTGACACAGACACAGACTCACACACACACACACACAACACACACACACACACACACACACACACACACACACACACACACACACACACACACACACACACACACACACACACACACACACACACACACACACACACACACACACACACGCACGCACACACACATACACACACATACACACTACACACTTACGCATTCATACACTCACACACATACAAACATTCACATAAACAACACATGTACACATGCACATGCGCGGACAAACACACACACACACATACAAACACATTCTCTCACACAGGCACACTCAGTCCGTCACGCTAGAGCGCGCGCCGTACTTACTCGCTCTCTCTCTCTCTCTCTCTCTCTCTCTACTCTCTCTCTCTTCTCTCTCTCTCTCTCTCTCTCTCTCTCTCTCTCACACACACACACACACACACACACACCACACATACACCACACACACACACGCGCACACACACACACACACAACACGCACCACACGCACACGACATACACACACACACACACACACACACACACACAAAACACACACACACCACACACACCACACACACAACACACACACACACACACACACACACACACCACACACACACACACACACATACACACACACATACACACACAGTGGCAGGTCTGCATAATTCATTCATCTAGGTGGCACCCTTGAGATTGGAGCAGCAGCTTCCCATGTTTTCCTTGCCAAGACCAGGCCACACTTGCCATGATCTACTCTTAGTTGAGAGAGAGAGAGAGAGAGAGAGAGAGAGAGAGAGGAGAGAGAGAGAGAGAGAGAGAGACCAGACAGAGACAGACAGACAGACAGACGGACAGACAGAGAGTGGGAGGAATGTGGGGTGGGAGGGTTAGGGTGGTGATACTCCAGGAGATGATTAAACTAGATTGAGAAAAGACCAGGTGAGCGAATCGTTCACAAGTATTGAGAATTGATGTATCGTAACGCCTCTCATCTGTTCAGATCATTGTGCAATATACCCCTTTCTTGTTCTCCCATTTTGTTATCAAGTCATAGAAATTGAACAAAGCCTTGTGCGATCTGCCTTTCCAAACTTCATCTCTCTATGTCCAGGTGTTTTGTTGTTGCTGTTGTTTTTTGCGAACTTATTAGGTGATAACATGTGCATGCGTTCGAGGGTGTGGGTTTCTTTGATTCTTAGTCAGTTCATGCTTGGTGCATACTATACTTTTTGAGAAAACCAATAAACACACATCGAAGCAAATAAACTTTAAAGGAGAAAGATGATACAGTTTGTGGAGGAGGAGGGGCTGGCGCTGTGGGAGTGCAGTGAGAGGTTGGGGCAAAGAATAAAAAAGAACGACGGAAATAGTCGGATCCGTTAACACCAAAGTCCAGATCAGATTTTTAATATATGAAACTGTTCGTTGCTGTAAATAACCTCAGAACTGAAAAACGTTTTCGCTTAATGTAGTTTAAAACCCCCAGTTCCTCCGTAATTATTCTCCTAGATTCGACTTCCGTAATGTTAATGATAAGTTACTGACGTAAAGGGCTTAAAACAGGGCATGGAAGAGGAATATGACTGTTGAAAGTGAGTAGGCAAATACGCGTTACAATTCCCACGTGAGGCATCTGGACATGATATAAGGCGAGCGCGCGCGCGCGTGTGCGTGTAAGTGTAGGAATGTGTGGTGTGTGTGTGTGTGTGTGTGTGTGTGTGTGTGTGTGTGTGTGTGTGTGTGTGTTGTGTGTGTGTGTGTGTGTGCGCACGCATTCTAGGTTATGGTCATTAGTCATGAATAATATTCATCACAAGATGAAGATAAGAGAATAAAGCTTTGCCGTCATATGCTGTAGTCATTTTTTGTTTGCCGTCACATTTTTTTTGGTTGTAACTATGTCGCTTCCAAGTTTACATCAGAATCGGCCATCTCTTTGTAACTATGTCGCTTCCAAGTTTACATCATAATTGGCCATCTCAGTATGGAAAAAAACACAAAGGTAATTAGAACTGCTTAGGGTATGGAACTAGACAGAGAGCAACATGAAACAGTTCATAATAGTAGCGAGGATAATAGTGGCTTCAGAGCTTCATTCTGTCGTTTGTGTAATCATGTTAATATCATTGCTGCTTCTTCCTCGGTTTTCTTGTGATAATGGTAAACACCGTACCATCTTGGTCCCCCTCAGTTTAATTAGCATGAGATTAGTCTCTCTCTCTCTCTCCTCTCTCCACTCATCTCTCTCTCTCCTCTCTCTCTCTCTCTCTCTCCCTCCGTGTCCTCTCTCGTGTGTGCGTTGTGTGTGTGTGTGTGCGTGTGGTGTGTGTTGTGTGTGCGTGCGTGCGCGTGCGTTCGTGCGTGCGTCGTGCGTTGCGTGCGTGCGTGTGTGCGTGTGTGCGTGTGTGTGTGTGTGTGTGTGTGTTGTGTTGTGTGTGTGCGCGTGCGTGCGTGTGAGTGTGTGTTGTGTGCGTGCGTGCGTGCGTGCGTGCGTGCGTGCGTGCGTGCGTGCGTTGGTGTGTGTGTGTGTGTGTGTGTGTGTGTGTGTGTGTGGTGTGTGTGTGTGTGTGTGTGTGTGGTGTAGGGATAGGGGGTGTCTAATCAAAAAAAAAAAAAAAAAAAGGAAAATATACAAATTAAGAGAGAAAAAAAGTCGCATTGAGCCTGTAAAATCTGTTATCATGATCAAAATTTGAAAAAAAAAAAAAGCTTGAGGAAAGGATGGGGGCCTTGGGTTCTGGCAGCACACCAAACTCGCGTGTTTTTCTCAAGGTGTGCTGACAACCCACGCACGATCTTGGACCCAGGAAACAACAACATTAGCTAGCAGCTGTGAAAGCTTCGGAACTGTGTGAAGGATTTCACTCGAGGGAACGGGGGCCTAATTCAACATCCGTGAATGACGACAAATCTCTCTCTCTCTCTCTCTCTCTCTCTATCGTCCGAGTCCCCTCTCTCTCTCTCTCTTCTCTCTCTCTCTCTCTCTCTCTCTCTCTCTCTCTCTCTCTCTCTCTCTCCATCTCTCTCACGCACACACAGACACACCACACACACACACACACACACACACACACACACACACACACACCACACACACACACACACCACACACACACACACACATTACACATAGTGTCCATCCCATCCACCAGTGCTTTTCATCTTGTATTCAGCTGTGATTTCCTACGTTTTGTATGATGTTACAAACATGCAATAAGGAGTGTTTCGCCTTTGATTTCTTTTTTTCTTTTTTTCTTTTTTTTTTTTGTTTGCCATCTCTGATCAGCAATACGATCACAGAGGCGGATGGTTTGGCAGGGCAACAGTAAAGGTGCGAAAGACTTGACATAGTAGAAACTTTTCTATCGGGCCTTAGCAGAGCTTTAGCTTTTAATGTATGAACAGAAAGCAGAACTTGCAAGTTCAAATTAGAGTGGGGTGGCGCCCGTCCTAAGATTTTGTTGTGAGATAACGTTCTGACATACGTGCGACAGCACTGCCTGAACTGTAAGAACAATCCAAATGTACACCGCTCATGTTTATATGAACGTTTTGTTAAAGTCGTATTATCTCTGCCTCAACTTAACAGGACTGAGATCGTTTAAATCACTAGACCACAACGACTCATCTTTGGTTCAATGACGTCGTATAGTTTCCAATCACGTTGGGGTCTCTCCTTGAAGACAATGGCTCCAGTAAGGCCCTCTAACATTCAGCAAGCAACAAAGCAAGAAAGAAAGCAATCCGCATGGACTTGAACGACGTTCTCTTGATTTAAAAGGTCAGAAACTGCAGACTTTTTGTTCCCCTCATAATGGTTTTCCGGAACAGGTCTAGTTCTCTGCGCATTTTCACGTGCCCAGGTGTTTAGCGTTATGTACCGTTAGACAGTGTCCCCACTCTCCTTTAATTGTTATCTTTCAGCCAGATCATTTTTAGTCGGTTGAGCTTTTAGACTGTAATGGAGTTGATTCTGTTTGGTGAGTGTGGGTGTTAAACGTGACTGGATCCTAAACTGTTTGGTGGGTGTGAGTTTTAAAACCTGAATGAAACCTGTGAGTGTGGGGTATTAAGTCTAAATGAAGGCTAACCCGTTGGTGAGTGGTGCCTGCCCCTCAGTGGATGTGAGTGTTCAATCTGACTGGAGCTTAACCTATTTCATGGGTGTGAATGGTAGAACCAGAATGGAGACCAACCTGTTTCATGGGTGTTGGTGTTAGACTGAACAGAGCATAACCTGTTTGGGGGGCGTGAGTATGAAACCTGAATGGAGCCAAACGTTGTTGATGAGTGCGTAGGTGTTTGTTAAACGCGAGTGGAGCCTAATCTCTTTGGAAGGTGTGTGTTTAAACCTTTAGGGAGTCTGGTCTGTTTGGTGGGTGTGTGTTTAAACCTGTAGGAGGTGTGGTCTGTTTGGAGGGTGTGTGTTTAAACCTGTAGGGAGTGTGGTCTGTTTGGAGGGTGTGTGTTTAAACCTGTAGGAGGTGTGGTCTGTTTGGGAGGGTGTGTGTTTAAACCTGTAGGGAGTGTGGTCTGTTTGGAAGGTGCGTGTTTAAACCTGTAGGAGTGTGGTCTGTTTTGGAGGGTGTGTTTTTAAACCTGTAGGGAGTGTGGTCTGTTTGGAGGGTCTGTGTTTAAACCTGTAGGAGTATGGTCTGTTTGGAGGGTGTGTGTTTAAACCTGTAGGGAGTGTGGTCTGTTTGGTGGGTCTGTGTGTTTAAAAACCTGTAGGGAGTGTGGTCTGTTTGGAGGGTCTGTGTTTTAAACCTGTAGGAGTGTGGTCTGTTTGGTGGGTGGGTGTTTAAACCTGTAGGGAGTGTGGTCTGTTTGGTGGGTCTGTGTTTAAACCTGTAGGGAGTGTGGTCTGTTTGGTGGGTGGGTGTTTAAACCTGTAGGGAGTGAGGTCTGTTTGGGAGGGTCTGTGTTTAAAACCTGTAGGGAGTGTGGTCTGTTTGGTGGGTCTGTGGTGTTAAACCTGTAGGGAGTGTGGTCTGTTTGGTGGGTGGGTGTGTTAAAACCTGTAGGGAGTGTGGTCTGTTTGGAGGGTCTGTGTTTAAACCTGTAGGGAGTGTGGTCTGTTTGTGGGTGTGTGTGTAAACCTGTAGGGAGTGTGGTCTGTTTGGTGGGTCTGTGTTTAAACCTGTAGGGAGTGTGGTCTGTTTGGGAGGGTCTGTGTTTAAACCTGTAGGGAGTGTGGTCTGTTTGGTGGGTCCTGTGTTTAAACCTGTAGGGAGTGTGGTCTGTTTGGAGGGTCTGTGTTTTAAACCTGTATGGGGTATGGTCTGTTTGGACGGTTTGTGTCTAAACCTGTATTGGGTGTTGTCTGTTTGGAGGGTGTGTGTCTAAACCTGTATGGGTATGGTCTGTTGGAGGGTGTGTGTGTCTAAACCTGTAACCTATGGGTGTGGTCTGTTTGGAGGGTGTGTGTCTAAACCTGTATTGGTGTGGTCTGTTTGGAGGGTGTGTGTCTAAACCTGTATGGGGTATGGTCTGTTTGGAGGGGTGTGTGTCTAAACCTGTATGGGGTGTGGTCTGTTTGGAGGGTGTGTGTCTAAACCTGTATGGGGTGTGGTCTGTTTGGAGGGTGTGTGTCTAAACCTGTATTGGGTGTGGTCTGTTTGGGGGTGTGTGTGTCTAAACCTGTATGGGTGTGGTCTGTTTGGGAGGGTGTGTGTCTAAACCTGTATGGAGTGTGGTCTGTTTGGTGGGTGTGGGTGTTGAATCTAAATTGAGCCTAATCTATTGGCCACATATCGTGTGTTTTACACCTTAACTGAACATTACCTGTTTTGGCAGATGCGTGTGTTGCACCTTAACTGAACATTACCTGTTTGACAGATGCGTGTGTTACACCTTAACAGAACCTGACCTGTTTGGTGGATGTGGGTGTCAAATCTAATTGGAGTCTAACCTGCGTTTTTAATTTTCATTTACATGAGACATTTATCTTGCGGTATCCATTTAAAAGAATCTTACACTATCGTATTGTATAAGAATAGAACACAATGGCGATTTCTCTATGACACTAAGCATCGCATCAAACATCTATCCATAGAGCTCACATTGCGTTAAAAATCAAAGATGTGCTTTGGAATATATCTGTGTTTACATGAAAGTGGACCACAACAGAAAAAATGTACATAACTGCACATAAACACACATTGGAAATTTGTAGCAGTGAGGTGACCAAAAAGTGCAAATTGTTTAGAACATTATGTAATGTAGTGCCATTGCATTCAATGCCATGTTCACCAGGGATCTACGGTCTCGAAAGGGGTTCGTGTCAAGACAAGAGTATGGCAGAAGAAGAATTCGAAGAAGAAGATTTTTTTTTTATTTAAATTGAAAGAAGAAACTTCCGAAGAAAAACAATTCGAAGAAGAATTCGAAGAAGAATAATTCGAAGAAGAATTCGAAGAAGAATTCGAGAAGAATAATTCGAAGAAGAATTCGAAGAAGAATTCCGAAGAGAATTCGAAGAAGAAGAATTCGAAGAAAAAGAGAATAAGAATCGAAGAAAGAAGAAGAAAGAATCAAGAAGACGGAGAAGAAGAAGAAGAAAGTTGAGAAAGAAATGATAGTTTGAGAGGGACAGAGGTTAAAGCTGGCCTAACGACATGACAGATCGCTCGAAGTTGATGTCTGATGTTTAAGTTAGCACGAAAAAAAAAAAAAAGTCCATTACGATTAGTGAGGAAGATGTGACACCGTGAGGGAATGTCGGTATTAACGACTATTGAGATTTCGTGAATACCCTTACAGCAGCTGCCTGAGAACACACTTGGAGAGATGCAGACCTGCTGACGTTGAGACAGGTGAGCGTTAACCTCTAGAGCAGCTGTGTCAAACAAAAACCTGTTTGAACTTCCATCCTTGTCTTTCTATGTCTCTCAGAGGCTCACTGGTATGGTTACTTGGCATTCATTGTCACTTACATGAAAATTCACATGCACACACACCACACACAGGCATTGCATGCACGCAAGCGCGTGCGCAAGCGCGTGCGCGTATGCGCGCGCGCGCACGCGCCACGCACCACACACACACACACAAAACACACACACACACACACCACACACACACATACATACATCACACAAAACGCGCGCGTGCGCGCGCGCGCCGCGCGCGCGCAAGCACACACAGACATACACAAACACCCCTCTCTCTCATCTCGCTCTCTCTCTCTCTCATCTATCCTATGCTACTCTAGTATATATAAATATATATATACATATCTATATATAATATTCTTATAGTTTATGTATAGACGGAAATCAATCCCACGACCTCGCGGCTCTCAATCCAGGAAGAAAAGCAGCGTGCCACTGACGCTTCTATTGCACAATATTTATCGAGTCAGCAGAAGATGAACTGAAACGTGACACTGACTTGCAAATGCTTAAGCCCGTGGCATTTTTAGCCTCGGTAATCACAGAAGCCGTATGGGAATCAGCAAAAAAGAAAAAAAAAAGAAAAACAAAGAAGCAACAAAAAACCACACACCACACACACACACACACACACACACCACACACACCACACACACACACACACACAACACACACACAAAGCAGTGAATGTTAATCTGTCGCGAAACAAGACTGATACTACGATTCTGTAGCGAATTACGCAATAAATCGGTCAACACACACACACACCCACACACACACACACACCACACACACACACACACACACACACACACAACACACACACACACACACATACACGCACGCACACACACACACACCGCACACACACACACACACACACACACACACACACACACACACACACACACACCACCCACACACACACACACACACAAAAACAGACAGACGATTCCAGTTAGAACAAGGGATTGGCTGCTTGCTCAGCACGAAGTAACGGTCATGGGGCTATGTTGAGACAGAGAGGACAGATGTAAGGGTTGATGAAACTCCCCCACATGTACAGACCAGCATTGAATTCAGCTAATGCCCCGGCTAATGACAGACTCCCTCTCCAGCAGCTTCGCATTCATCATTAGGGATTCAGTCTGTGAATAGGCTCTGGGAGCTGGAGATGGGTGGGCGCACTGTCCTTTCTATGAAGGAAACCAGGTTTTCCATCTTGTGTTTATCCCTCATTCCCTCGGTGATTCCCCCTCTTCTCTCTCTTTTATTTTTCTTTTAGCTTCAGCTCAAACCCTCATTCAATACAGAGTTAAAGAAAACCAAAAGAAAAAGCAATACCAGAATAGGTCCATAACAACTGATGTACAGACTTAGATGAGGAGTGGATGCTTGAGAAAACAGGGATAGTACGTATTTGGAATCATAACAAGGCACCAGCCAGACTTGTACAGTACGATGGCATTACCATGTCTGCTAAAGAGGGGAGATCTAAGGCTAAGCCCCAATTGACAGCCCCTCGTATCACTGTTGACTCTAGGAACACCACCGAACAGTTTCCCAATGTTTATGGGAAGAAGAATAATTTAGGAAGCGTGTGACGTGTTCTGTCTTTCTGTGGAGCACTTAGGTCCCTGGTTCCTGTTTTATTTTTTTTTTTTTTTTTTTTTTTTTTTTTGAGGGGGGGGGGGGGTTGTAACGGTGCTATTGTCCTTTTATTTTTATTTCTATTTCTGTATCGTTGAATGTCAAAGCATATAGATTAGATTAATAGATAGTCAGGAGGATAGACATTTCTCTCTCTCCCCCCTCCTCCCTCTCCCTCTGTCTCGCTAAAGATGAACACATGGATGCATAGATAGACTGATCGACACCAACCAGAGTAGATCTTTTTCACTTTCCTCCTTTCTCCCTCAGTATACACACATTGAGAGAGAGAGATATTAGCGAGAAGGAGAG
>JADBJO010004255.1:201191-205853 GCA_016801955.1 Conus betulinus | reverse complement strand
GGTGATAGACAGACACAGGGTGACAGACAGACGGACAGACAGGCTAGTAGACAAGCAGCACGTGACAGGACACAGAGAGGGAAGCACACGTAGAAACCAAGATGATATGGGGCCAGTGCGGGAGAGGGAGAGAGGAGAGAGAGAGAGAGAGATGAGAGAGAGAGGAGAGAGAGAGAGAGAGAGAGAGAGAGGAGAGGAGAGAGAGAGAGAGAGAGAGAGAGGAGAGACAGAGAGAGAGAGATAGACAGACAGACAGACAGACAGACAGAGGATGCTGGAGGAGGAGACAGACAGACACAGATGGACAGACGGACAGGACAGGCTAATAGACAGCAGGCAAGCTGACAGATACAGCGAGGGAAACAAACGTAGGAACCAAGAAACTACGGGGGCCGGGTGCCAAGTCATCGTGGATAAACATCAATTTCTAAGATGGGCCCAGTAATGAAATCCACCCACGAGCACTTGATTTCATTCAGCCCGACCCCAGAGAGACCCCGACAGACAGTGGTCTGGCCAGTGTCACCATAACTCCCTGAAGTCGCCGACATCTTTGGTAGATATCGGCGTCAGAAACAGTCTCATCTAATGTGGAAGATATCATGGCTGATGAAGTGCTGTTTGTCGGATGTCTGAGTGCCTCTGGAATCGAAAAACGTAATTCCCGTGGGCTGAATTGAAAGAGAGTCCAATGCTGGATTCGAGTCTTAGTCATACCGATCTCTCTGAAGCAACATTGCTTTAGAGAGCAGAGAGTGAATCAAAAAGAAATAATGCTCTGAAAATACCTGCCCTTAGGTAAAAAGCACATTGTATTTATGGTGTGTCAGGACCATAGGACAAATTTTTCGTGGGAAACAAATGTTACATCAAAGGGATGGTACAGTTACGTCCAGGTATCATTAGGGCCCATCGCTTCTTTGAATATTGGCAGCAATCGACTACATAGAGGAAAAATGAGGCAGACACTGTGCATGATGCTCGATTTTGTTTGATCTATCAATGTGGAATCAGGGAAAACTGCTGCTCTACGATCATGCCATTTACAAAAGATGTCCAAAATAGTTTGCAAATTCTACACAAACAAAAAAAAAAACTGTATTCTGACCATGTTATACATTTGTTAGTGCTCAGTGTTCATATACACAAAACATTGAAATCTAAATGTATTAGCCAAGAGAATGATATGATAATCCTATGTACTCACGGAATAAAGTTTGCTACGTATAGAATATTACTTCAAAGGCTGTGAGTTTGACAGGCTGCTTAATTTGCACTGCGTAATGTTTAGAATGTGACATTAATCATTTCGCCACTGTGTATATTGATAATGGTAACAGCGAAAACTTGAATGTACCAGAGTACAAACCATGACATCAATCATATATTTATAAGCATATAGACTGCATTTTGTACAATGTTATGTCCAGGTATGTATGTTTGCTTGTATATATGAGCATTCATCTTTCACTAGCGTAACACACATTGTTTGCTGGTTTTTTCGAAATTCTTACACAAGTCATTGTAATCCAGATGTACGTGCTTTTTCTCTCTGCACTGATCTGTATTCTGCAAATTCTTTTCTTTCTTTGCGTTCTTCGCGTTTGTTATGTGTTTGTTGTTGTTTGTGAAACAGAAGATAAATGGGGGGAAAAACGTTAACATAAGGAAGAAAAAAAAAAAAAGAAAAAGGCAAAAATACGTGATTTTTTTTTTTTTTTTTTTTTGTTTTAGTTCATAGGCCCTTTAGTAGGATATCGTTTTTTTTTCTTTCTCCACAAGTAGATCTCAACATATCACAATATGATAGTTTGATCACTAGCAGTAGTAGTAGCAGCAGCAGTAGCAGCAGCAAGCAGTAGCAGCACCAGCATTAGTAGTAGTAGTAGTTGTAGCAGCAGCAGCAGCAGCAGTAGTAGTAGTAGTATGCAGCGACCACAACTACTACTGATACTATACTACTACTACCACCGCCATCACCACCACCACTACTACTGCCGCTGCTACAACAACAACAACAACAACAACAACAACACAACAACAACTACTACTACTACTACTACTACTAAAACTACTACTACATTATCATCATCACCATCACATTAATGTCATTATCATCATCATCACCATCATTATCATCATCATCATCAATAGTAGTAGTAGTAGTAGTAGTGGTAGGTGGTAGTAGTGTAGTCATAGTAGTAGTAGTAGTAGTTGTTGTGATATGATGATGATGATGATGATGATGATGATGATGATGATGACGAGGAGGAGAAGGAGGAGGGAGGAGGAGGAGGAGGAGGAGGAGGAGGAGGGATAATGAGAATGATCGTCCTCCTCCATCATCATAGTCAAATTCATTATCATCATCATCATCATCATCATCATCATCATCATCATCATCATCATCATCAATAGTAGTAGTAGTAGTAGTATTAGTAGTAGTAGTAGTGGTGGTGGTGGTGGTGGTGGTGGTGGTGGTGGTGGTGGTGGTAGTAGTAGTAGTTGTTTCGTTGTTGTTGTTGTTGTTGTTGTTGTTGTTGTTGCTGTTGTTGTTGTCGTAGTCGTCGTTGTTGCTGTAAGTAGCAGCAGCAGCAGCAGCAGCAGCAGCAGGCATACTGGATGCACCTAATCAAATAAATTACCCAGGCATTTTCAGTCAACAAATACACACATCAAACAGAAACCAGGCCTACAGGAACTAAAAGTAATACGCAAGACGAATCCTGCAAACAAACGCCAAACCAAAAAATCCAACTACGCAATAATTAAACCGGGCCAGCCTCCTAGCTATCCTCTCTCCACCTCACCCGAAATATTCAACAAACTCTCGCACCTCCTTCCCTCTCTCTCTCCTCTCTCTCTCTCTCTCTCTCCTCTCTCTCTCTCTCTCTCTGCTTGAATTAGCGTCTCCCCTTTACTGACCTGAGGTCTATCCTAGCAGTACCGGTTGTTCTGATTGACGTCCGTCGGGTCTGACCGGAAAATGAAGCTCTAGGACTTGCCGCCGTTCAGACGTCTCGTGGTCATCCTCTTAGCCAACAGATTTTAGCTGTCTACGTGTTTGACGTCAAACACGAAGTAAACGCATGGTGATATACGCAGCTTTGCTGGGACTCATCATAGTACTTATAGGCCAGCCAGTCGTTTATGAGCTGCCGTCGCTAGAAGAGAGAGGAGAGAGAGGAGAGAGAGAGAGAGGAGAGAGAGAGAGAGAGAGAGAGAGAGAGAGAGAGAGAGAGAGAGGGGGGGGAGAAAGGGAGGGAGAGAGGGAAGAGAGAGGAGGAGAGAGAGAGAGAGAGAGAGAGAGAGAGAGAGGGAGGGAGAGGGTGGGGAGACAGAGAGATAGTGAGAGACTCAAGATATTTTATTCATATTAGGCGTCAGCCCATTATGAAGAGGAATGTCATCATGTGACTGTGTAAAGATATATAACAGATTCAAACTACAAAGTTAGCAATGATATACATTTATTTGTGTACCTTTCAAGAAGTCACAACATCTCTCATATCAAATCCTTTATACAAAAAACATAGAAATATTGCGTGCGTCTTCAGGTTTGATCGATGACATGACCAGACTCAGTTCAAACAGTAAAGAGGAGAGGGAGGGAGGGAGGGAGGGAGGGGAAGAGAAGTGGACAATATCAGATACAGATAAAGAACCAGTGAGAATGACCCAGCCGAACATGCAGGGTTTTTTTACTGTTGCCACAGGTCTGCTACAGAGTCCTGTCGGGACGTGACTGTACGGCAATGCTAACAGTAATTCATAGGCAGAAAAAAAAGGAATAATTTTAGTAACCAGCCGCCGTGGCTAAGTGGTTAGCGTCGCGGACCCCAGGTTGCGAGATCGTGGGTTCGAATCCCATCAGAGTCATGTGGGTTTTTTCTGCTCCGACCGGCTCCTACTCAGAGTTGAGTTTGCTACGGACTCAGTTGGGAAGACTGGGGACCACACAGTCGAGTTTCATCCACTTAATGGATGCGTTTTCTGAGAGTGTTGCTCAAATTTCCTGACCAACACTGCAGGTGCCTGTATCTCTCGGGCCTGGTTGACGCCGGGATATATTATGAAAGGAAGCGTAGAGTACAGCCCTGTCATGTAGTCTCAGACCGAAATGGAAAATCCGTAGCATCATCTTAATCATCCTCATTCTCATGGATCAGCATTAAAAAAAGTCTCAAATTCTGTGGCCCTTCATGCCCTACTCTCATGGTGACCTCAATTTTCGATGTGTCCTCTCCACGTCTGTGGCATTGGTTTGGTTCCATCGGGGTCACCGGTATATCGGCGAGTCCATGAGGGGGGGGGGCGTCGTTGGACGGACGTGGTAGCGACCTCCGGAGGGAGAGCTCACTCACGTCGGCTCCGCGACTAAGCAATTATTGTCGTCAGTAGGGGGCTTAGTATGGTAGTGTCCTGCGTATGTTAGATCAGAACAGGCACCACTGAACACCACCGAAGTGACTCGGCAGCAGTGCAGTGTCTCCTCCGGTGGGTTGCTTCTTGACGACTTGACATTGACTGCTCCCTGTGGATTGCCGGTGCCGGGGCTGCAGCGGGGCCGACCGGGCCGTGGCTGAGGACGGGGTGTAGGAGTGAGCGGCGTGGGTGCACTGCCTCTGAGGTGGCGCAGACGTTGGGACAGCAAAAATAAAA
>JADBJO010004255.1:137475-159606 GCA_016801955.1 Conus betulinus | reverse complement strand
CAGTTTAGAACAGGGACGCAGGCTTCTGCTATGTTAATTGTTATCTGAAACATAAACATGGTCAATAAGTGTCTTCGAGTTTGTGGTGACTCTCGTTGGAGATTCGATGAGTTGGTGTAGATTAATAGATTGAATGCTTGCGTCCATTGGTTTTGCACTTTTAGAAGGTCTATATTAAAGTCTCCAAGTAAAATGATTTCCTTTGGATTGTCTCTTTCGCTTCTGTAGGATCTTTTCGGATTGTGTTATATCCTGGAATTGTTACATCATTGTCGCTAATGTGTGCAGTTAATCTGGATTCAGAGAGTCCTAAAATATGAAAGGGTTTACCATGATTCCAAATCAGTGTTGATATATCTGATGTCTTATTGACTGCATGTTGGATATTAAGGTGACAGATTCGAAGTCTTCTTTTACATGGCCACGCAGACTGGTTCTTGTTCATTTCTAGTTGTATATTGATGTGATGATTATAGGAGACGACGATTTTGCACGTTAACTATCGTTAAGATTTGTATAGTCAGAGAACACACAATAAAAGCACATAAAAGAGAGGGAAAATGGGGTTGGTTTACACACCGTAACACTTTAGGAAACTAGAACGAATGAGAAGACAATAAAATCTTCACACTATATATGTCCGTACGCTCCTCGGTCAGATGGTATTCTTATGGAAACACTTTTTTTCTGCAATGAAGAGATACACACAAAAGGAAGTACTTCTAAAGCAAAATTATGATTAAGGGGACAGAAGAAGAGCTAATAAAAGGTAAAATGAAACTTAAGACAAAGCAAAGAACCAACAACCCAAAATGAAAACAAGTGGGAAAAAAGCCACTCGGACACAAATACACAAGTCACGTAGTTGCACTTGTAACTACGAGTTGCAAATGCACAATATTGCCTCGCTCGTAGTAAATAGTAGTTATTGCAAAAGTCTCCTGCTGCAGAGGCTTTGTTCAGTCTCTTTTCTATAGGGAACCTTTTTTCTCTTTGTTTTACTTAAATACAAACACAATGTGTCCGTATAGTACACACACAACAGAACAATCAATCTTCAATGCAAAATGATAATGATATGAGAAACAAGCAAAAGTTAAAGTTACAAACAATTGTGCAACAACATATACAAAAAAGGTAACAATGTTCAAAGGAAAAGAATAATGAGTATTGGTCTATATATGACTCGTATGGACTCTCAATACGGGCACGCGTCACACTCCCAATGTCAGCACGTTTTGTTCGGTCTTTTTAACCACTGAGTGGCAGCACTTCGATGACAACGCACCAGTTTTGTTTGTCTACAACACTCCCAATGTCAGCACATTTTGCCCTGTCTTTTTAAACACTGAGTGGTAGCACTTCGATGTCGACGCACCAGTTTTTTGTTTGTCTACAACACTCCCAACGTCAGCACATTTTGCCCTGTCTTTTTTTGTTTGTCTACAACACTCCCAACGTCAGCACATTTTGCCCTGTCTTTTTAAAACACAGAGTGGTAGCACTTCGATGTCGACGCACCAGTTTTTGTTTGTCTACACAACACTCCCAATGTCAGCACATTTTGCCCTGTCTTTTTAAACACAGAGTGGTAGCACTTCGATGTCGACGCACCAGTTTTTGTTTGTCTACAACACTCCCAACGTCAGCACATTTTGCCCTGTCTTTTTAAAACACAGAGTGGTAGCACTTCGATCGACGTCGACACCAGTTTTTGTTTGTCTACAACACTCCCAACGTCAGCACATTTTGCTCTGTCTTTTTAAACACAGAGTGGTAGCACTTCGATGTCGACGCACCAGTTTTTGTTTGTCTACAACACTCCCAACGTCAGCACATTTTGCCCTGTCTTTTTAAACACAGAGTGGTAGCACTTCGATGTCGACGCACCAGTTTTTGTTTGTCTACAACACTCCCAATGTCAGCACATTTTGCCCTGTCTTTTTAAACACAGAGTGGTAGCACTTCGATGTCGACGCACCAGTTTTTGTTTGTCTACAACACTCCCAACGTCAGCACATTTTGCCCTGTCTTTTTAAACACAGAGTGGTAGCACTTCGATGTCGACGCACCAGTTTTTGTTTGTCTACAACACTCCCAATGTCAGCACATTTTGCCCTGTCTTTTTAAACACAGAGTGGTAGCACTTCGATGTCGACGCACCAGTTTTTGTTTGTCTACAACACTCCCAACGTCAGCACATTTTGCCCTGTCTTTTTAAACACAGAGTGGTAGCACTTCGATGTCGACGCACCAGTTTTTGTTTGTCTACAACACTCCCAACGTCAGCACATTTTGCTCTGTCTTTTTAAACACAGAGTGGTAGCACTTCGATGTCGACGCACCAGTTTTTGTTTGTCTACAACACTCCCAACGTCAGCACATTTTGCCCTGTCTTTTTAAACACAGAGTGGCAGCACTTCGATGTCGACGCACCAGGTTTTTGTTTGTCAACAACACCACAGAACGCACTTCTTGACATAAGAGTAATAATTCGTATATAATAGTATGCAATGCATCTGACAGGCACCCGACAGACTACAGCAGGCCAGACAAGGAAACGAACAAACAAACAAATACACATAGATTTACACATACACCCACACGCACGCGTGCGCGCGCGCGCGCGCGCGCGCGCGCACACACACACACACACACACACACACACACACACACACACACACACACACACACACACACATACATACGCACACACACACATACACACACACGTGTGTGTGTGCCCACACACACGCATGTAGAAAACCATTAGATATACGCTCAAAACAGTTAGAGATGTGCGCATACGCACATAGCACATGGATGATGAAAATTATAGCATATCGCACTACATACCTATGTGATATGAAGTGGAGATAAACATATGCACGCTCACAACCATTAGATATGCGCACACACACATAGCACATAGATGATGAATTAGCATATCGCACTACATACCTATGTGATATGGAGTGGATATAAACATATGCAGAGACGATGATCAAGCAATGATATACGAATATAGGGATGCATACAGGCGACATGTTAATTTACTTAAGTGAGGCCATGGGGAGAGGAGCTGCTTGGTATTGCTGTGACAGGAACTGAGCAGTCATTGTGTTCAGCAACTGAACAGCAAATGGATGTAGAGGGCTAGGGGGTTGTACTGGCTGCTGTGGGATGTGTGTGATGGTGGGGGGCTGGAAGTGTAATGTGTTGGGTGGTTGAAAGGACTGTTGTGTTGGGAGGTGTAAGGTGGGCACTGTCTGGAGTTGGTGGATTGTATGGGGTATTAGAGGGGGTGGTAGTTGTGCTGTGCTGTGAAATTGTAGCCAAGATGGGTTGTGAGGTTGCAGCTGAGATGTGTTTGGAGGTGGGGTGTGTTGGTTGCTCTTAGTGTGTGGTTTGGACATGGAAGGGGGTGATGTGCTATGTGGGTGGAGGGTGCAGGTCACGTTTCTGTACTCTTTACATTGCTGTTTGATTTCTATCCACTGGGGAGGAAAGGAATACATGTGGGTATTCTTTAGAGAGAGAGAGAGAGAGAGAGAGACGGCCAAACGTTTGTGTCTAAACATTCAACTCCTACCCAACAGTCAAACATCCAGGACATGAATCAACGAGTTATTATCTTTCTACCATCCATTCGCACAGACACAGAGAAAGTGGTCGACCCACTTTGGACGGAGATCGCGAGAAAACTTCCCCCCCCTTTGGCTTTCTATTAACCCAGTGTTCGAAAGCCCTGGAAAATATCGCATAGTGCGCTTTCATTCGTCACTTACGCGCGAGATAGTTTTTATGGAAACAAGTCTCGCAAGGTAGATTCAAAATTGTTTAGTAGTAGCGTTATAGTGGGGATTTAAGATCCTGCCCACGTTTACTTCAAAGTTAGTTGAGAGAGAGAGAGAGAGAGAGAGAGAGAGAGAGAGAGAGAGAGAGACAGAGAGAGAGAGAGAGAGAGACAGAGAGAGATGGTTAAGGGAGTAGAATTGTAAGAAGTGGCAACGTTGTTTACGTTCCACTGACAGTTAGGAGTGCCGCTGTAAAGAAATGCGCTCAGAATTTAGATTTGTGCATTGTGCACTTTTCTCCCTTACATGTTAGGTATTCCTCTCCCTTGTTGTTGAAATATACTAGCAACAACAGAATATTCTGCTTTGCATATCTGTTCTTGATAACAAACATCATCTTTCATTAGTCAGTGTTTCAACGGCAAAGAGTGCAAAGCACCACCCATGTAATCACGTTCAGAATATCAGCAATGCATTACTTATGGATGAACGTTAAAGAACATCGGAGACGTATTTGCAACAGTCACCGACTCATGCATTCTACACACATCTGCCAACACAATATTTCATCAGAGACAAGCGATAGGTGGCACTTGCTTCAAACCATTGTCTTTTAGTATACAGTGTCTGCTTCACGTTGCGGACTTGTCCTGATGTGGCGCGCTTCGCATGCTAAGCCGTGAGGCCATTGGCACAGTGTTCAAATACAGACAGTTTCTTAAGACATAGCAACGGAGTCATATAGGACAGGACCTCGGAGATTTCTGAACTGTGCCTACAGTCAACATGACGGTATGTTAGTTTTCTTTGCCAGCATTATTGTTTCGGTAAAAAAAAAAAAAAAAGCGTTGCATTATATATGTAACTAAAGCAGGACTACAGAGAAATGACTAATGTTTTGTATGTCTATTTGTCTGTCTGTCTCTCTTTCTTTGCATCTGTCTGTCTGTGTGTGTCTGTCTGTCCGTCACACACACACACACACACACCACACACACACACACACACACACACACACACACACACACACACACACACACACACTGAGATAGACACCTATACTAGATAGAGAGAGATAGAGAGAGAGAGAGAGAGAGAGAGAGAGAGAGAGAGTCTGGAAAGTCGCTGTGCTTAAACATCGTAGCTCTTGAAATGCCGAAGCTTTAAAGAATTAATACTTGAGTAATATTTTTCTACCACCCACTGATCTAGGGAACAGACAGAGGATTACCAGAGATCAATAGGAAGAATCTGCTCTCGCGTCAGCTTTTGTGTCAAGTGACTACTAAAGCATCGAAACACTCTGCATAAGACAGGCTTTCGAGCTGGTTGTGAAGTTGTCGACGTTCGCTGGAAACAGTTACAATTAGTCAAAAGTAAACTACCCGTAAGACATGTTGGTGTGAGGTGTTGGTCCTCTTTGAAAGGTGTGTGTGTGTGTGTGTTGTGTGTGTGTGTGCGTGTGTGCGTGCGCGTGCGTGCGTGCGTGCGTGCGTGCGTGCGTGTGTGTGTGTGTGTGTGTGTGTGTGTGTGTGTGTGTGTGTGTGTGTGTGTGTGTGTGTGTGTGTGTGTGTGTGTGTGTGTGTGTGTGTATATTCATTCATGCATTTATCATTTGGCAGATGTTTGATGCCAGTTGTGGCATATCTTTGTCAAACCAAAATAAAATAAACTTCGGCATCTACTTTATTCGCTTAATCAATGTTTTTTTTTCCATGTTCTGTCTTCCCTAAAAGCATTCCGGCATCTACTTCCGCATCTTCCCCCATTCAATCTAAAGTTTTGGACAGCCATCTAAATGGAATCAAGGCAGACACATAACTGTCAAGTCACCGTGATATATCTTGACCCTTACATTTACCACTTTGGAGAGTTAACCCAATATTTTTTTTTTGTGTGTTTTTCGGGAGAGACGTTCAGATCGCCGACAAACGACACTATATCAGCAAAGTTGTCCAGGACTTCTTCCGCACTGCGAGAAAGATGGTAAATACCACACATATTTCCAGATACCCTCAATTGACTGTGAGATCGTTATCTCCAAGTGAGTAGACGGGCCGAAACACCATTCTCACTTCTAGACTACATTTCCGGGGGATTCGTTGTCTCTGGAAGATTTCAAGAGTTGATTTTTAAAGAAGATGTCTGGCTGTGTACCTTTGGTCATTTCCTACACGCCCAAGAGAGAGAGAGAGAGAGAGAGAGAGAGAGAGAGAGACGGCCAAACGCTGTGTCGAACACATTTCACTCCTATCATCTACCCGGCACCGAAACATCCAGGAAATGGATCAATAAAAGACTATTGTTCTAACAACCGTTCACATAGACACAGGGACAGTAGTCGCCCCCACTTTGGACGGGTATCGCAGAAAAAAAAACTCCCCCCCCTCCCCCCCCCCCCCCCCCCCCCCCCCCCCCCCCCGCCCCTCAAATTTCATTAGTCTTCCTAATAACTAAAATATGTTCGGAAGCCCTGGAAGATTTCGCCTGACGCACTGCTATTTGTCACTTACATGAGATTCGTTTATGGAAACAAGTCTCGCATGGTGGTAACATGGAAAGTATTCATTGGGGATTTTAGATCCCTCGATGTTACTTCCGAAGTTAGTTCACAGAGAGAGAGAGAGAGAGAGAGAGAGAGAGAGAGAGAGAGAGAGAGAGAGAGAGAGAGAGAGAGAGAGACAGAGACAGACAGAGACAGAGAGACAGAACAGAGACAGAGAGAGAGGCAGACAGACAGACAGACAGACAGACAGGCAGGCAGACAGAGAGAAGATAGTTGTGGTGAGCAGGGGCAGATGAGGGTGGGGGGGGGGGGGGGGTGGGGTGAGGAAGTGGCAGGAGGTGGGACATGTAGGGTGCAGGGGGTATGGGACAAACGGCGACGGGACAAAGGGGGGGGGGGGGGGGGGGGGGGGGGGGGGGAGGGGGGGAGGGGAGATAAAAGAACGGAACATACAGTAGCCAGACGCCTTTTTCAAACATCATCTCCTGAGATCTTCCAGACAACGAATCACTCTGGAATACAGTCCAGGAGTGAGAATTGCGTTTTGGCCGTCAGTCAACTCAGGGAACGATCTCCCATCGTCCAATTGAAGCTGCCTGGAAAACTGTCTGATATGTACGATCTTTATCTCAATGCGCGAGAAGTCCACGACATCTTTGCTAATGCAGTGTTGTTTGTCGACAATCGGAACGTCTCTCACGAAAAATAAAAAGACATTTAGGTAACTTGCCAAAGTTTGAAATGGAATAGACAAAATATATCACAGTGACCTGCCATTTATGTGTCTGTCTTGATCCGATTTAGAAATGGCTGTCCCAAACTGGAGATTGAATTAGGCAGATATGGAGACAGATGTGGAGTGGACTTGAAGGAAGACAGGACATGGAAAAGCTTTGAATAGGTGAACATACTAGTGCCAGAGTTGATCTTATAATGGATTGACGAATACATGCTGAAGCAGGAATCAAAAATATAAAATGGTAAAATGCATGAATGAATACACACACACACACACACACACACACACACACACACACACACGCACGCACGCACGCACGCACGCACGCACGCACGCACGCACGCACGCACGCACGCACGCACGCACGCACGCACGCACGCGCACACACACACACACACACACACACACACACACACACACACACACACACACACACACACGCACACACACACACGCACGCACGCACACGCACGCACGCACACACACACACACGCACGCACGCACGCACGCACGCACGCACACACATGTATACAGTAAGTATACAAATATGTATAGATAGCTAGGCAGATAAGAAACACATACAAAAAATCAATATAAATAAGTAGATAAGTAACCTCCTTTTCCTTCATACAGAAAGCTGAGTGACCCAGCCGTTGCATCACACGACAGGGTAGACCGCAGTGGGAGGAATTTGATTAATGGAAGGGAGTTTGAAGCGAGTGCTTCAGTTGCAGCGGAGGAACAGCTCTTTGTTTATCTATTTATATTTGTAAGCTCCCCATTGTTAGGGTCACATCGACAAGTAAGAAGGGAAAACTTTCTCCTGAGTGATGTGGGGTGAAGGAAGCTTCAGTGAACTCAGTGTGTAATTTCTGGTACATGTTTTCCTAACAATTATGGTTCGGGCTTTTCTTTTCTTTTTTTTTTTTTTTTAATTCTGAACCCTTTAGTATAATAACTTTTGTAACTTCCCTAAATCGTTTTCTTATTTGGAAAAAAGAGGACTCCTGAGTTTGACAGAACACAGAACTGGTACAGTTTCTGTAACGCCCTCCAGGAAGTCAGAGTTGGCACTTTGATCGTTACGCTGACGTCACACACAGTCTATGATATTTTACAGAAAAAAAAAAAACAACTTTTTTATGGATTGTGACGTTTTTTTTTTATTTATTTATTTATTTATTTTGTTTGTTTGTTTAAATCTACCCTTCTATAATTTATTGCTTTAATCCTAAAATGTCATGCGTGAAAATACTGAATCCAAGCCGGCAACCCTTGACTTTCTCATACTGTGTGCTGAAAAGATACGGCTCATTCGGAGGAAAACAAGATAAGAGAGAGAGAGAGAGAGAGAGAGAGAGAGAGAGAGAGAGAGAGAGAGAGAGAGAGAGAGAGGGAGAGAGAGAGAGAGAGAGAGAGAGAGGAGAGAGAGAGAGAGAGAGAGAGAGAGAGAGAGAGAGAGAGAGAGAGAGAGAGAGAGAGAGAGAGAGAGAGAGAGAGAGAGAGAGAGAGATGTTCAAACGTCGTGATCGAACATTAACTCCTAAGATCTTCCAGACAGCGGAGCATCCAGGAATTGAATCCAGAAGTAATTTTTTTTTTCCACCACCCATTCACACAGACACAGGGGGATTGGTCGGCACACTTTCGACTGTGATCGTCGGGAACACTTTCCAATTTCATTAGTCTTCCTATCCCCCTAATGTTCGGAAGCCCTGGAAGACATCAGCCGGTGCACCGTCATTTGTCTGTTACTCGAGATTCTTAAAAGTAAAAAAAAAAGTCTTTGAGGGTTCACTTGGAAAGTACTGAGTGGCGATTTAAAGTCCCAATCAGGAGTACTTACAAGTCAGTTTCAAGAGACGTAATAGATCAGCAAAGTTGTTTTAGCATCAGTTTAATTCCATTCACGGTTAAGCGTCTCGTGCGACTGCATTCTGAAGCTATATTTGTGTAAAACTGGAATTTCCTCCATACACGTGTTGATGTTCCTGACATATGATTGAAATACAACAGCAGCAACAATTAGATTCTTGGATTATCTTTTCGTTTGTCACCACTGTCCTCAGTTTACATTTGACCCTATGCGCCCTGACCAATTTGCTTGGGAAAGCCACTCCCAGCCTGAAGGTTTTGAAGTTAAACAGTAAGATGTACGGTGATCCGAAGAGTTGTTCTCCCTAAACTCCTTTATGCATGTGAAACTGGGACAGTGTACCAACGGCATGCCAAGAAGCTGAATCACTTCCACACGATCTGCCTCAAAAGATTGTTAAACGTAAAATGGCAGGAAAAAAAAAATCCCAAACACAGAAGCGCTCGATTAAGCAGGCCTGCCGTGCATCCATACCATCCTGATGCTGTCATAGCTTTGATGGGCAGGTCATGTGACTCGCATCTCAAGAGAAACTCTTCAAAGACACGCTAAAAGCATCCTTGAAAACTTATAACATCAATCCTGACACACAGGGACAAACTGTTATGGATCGGGCGAGATGGCGCTACTCTCTCCACGAAGGTGCCAATATATGTGAAGAAAGGAGAGGACAGCTGCAGCGCAACAAAAGAGACAGGCAAGGAAAGCTGCGCCAGCAACCAAGTGCTTGCCTCCCATATTCCCTGTCCAAGCTGTCACCGCACATTCCGTGCACGCATCGGCTTGATCAGCCACCTGCGTATCCACTAATTATTCCCCCATCCCCACCCCTGCTTAACTACTAGATGACTGAAGTCGTCCTCGTCGATTCGACGGACGAACAACATCAGCAACTACATCTCAAAAACTACAGGATGAAACCTGTTGAAATTTTGCATTCATGTGGATGGATAGATGTGCTGTATGATGGCTAAATTTCAGACTCTTTCATTACTCTTTTTTGTTTGTAACTCTTTTAAAAAAAAATAGTATTTTGGGTAAAGACTATCTACTTTTTGTTGTCACGCATGTCCACAACCAGAGACACAACGAAATCACAGTACACACCAGGAAACAAACACACACAAAAATAAAGAGCTCATTCCTTTACCCCGAAAATGCTTTAGATCCATTTACATGCACTGGAAATGGGTATGAATCACTCCAGCTACGTAGATTTCACAACTCACAAGTTTCATCATAAGCAGAATATCAGTAACACTTGCCATGCACCTGGACTTTATCGGAGTGAATGCACGCTGTGATCACGGAGTTGTATAATGTTCTACACAGGCCCGCTTGAAAACGTTTTATCAGAGACAAAGAAGAAATTAGCACTTGCTTCAGACGTTTGTGTTGATGTACGTTAAACGTTGCCAGTGGGACGTTTTCACTTTCATCATAGAGGCGTCGCCAAGTGTCGACTAATCCATATGCGCTCCATTTCGCCTGCTAAATCCTAAGACATTAGGCAGTGTTCACAGCCATGATGAATGACTAAAGATATGGAGAAAGGGTCTCTTAAATGAAGTTCAGCAAACTTCAAACAAAGAACAACTGTTCCGCCGAGCGAAAGCGGCAAACACACACTACAAGACTTTGATCTCTTGATCTTCTACACGACGCGTTTTGATCTCTTTGGTCTTCTACACTTCGCGTTTTGATCTCTTTGGTCTTCTACACGACGTGTTTTGATCTCTTTGGTCTTCTACACGACGCGTTTTAGTCTCTTTGGTCTTCTACACGACGCGTTCTGTTCTCTTTAGTCTTCTTCTGGTAAGACAAGCGACATTGAAGACGATGAAAACGGAGACCAAACAAATGTTTATCACCTCAATAAGGTGCAACATGGGTGTGCCATGAGGAATTAAGTCGTTGTTCATTCTTCGTTTCATTTGTCTTCAATGTTGTTTGTCTTGCCTGAAGACGAACAAAGAGGTCGAAACGCATTGTGCTTTGTCTTTGTAATGTGTTTGTCTCTTTCGTTCTGCGGTGTACTTTTTTTTTCTTTTAAGCTTATTTCAATTTCCGCTTGCAGTCACCTCACCTTTAAAGTAACCGAAGTATAGCAAATTTGAGATCTACGCATTAATCCGGTATATGCTGGTAAGAAAGACATCGAATACCTTTGCATTTAGTTTTCTTCTTCTGCATTACTACTTTGGTACGAACGATACATTGCGCATGTCACTAAAAACAGTCAGTGCATCAGTAATGCCTTGCATATGACTCATCCTTTCAAGGGGACAAGGGGACAAAACGCTGAAGGATGTCATCACAGAATTGTGTATTCTGCACTCACCTTCAACAATTAAATCATCTGGGATGCAAAAGTAAGAGGCCACACACGTTAGGTCACCGCTGTTTGAGTCGTACACGTTTGCTGACCAGCTGGTGACCCTTAAAAACACTCTTAACTGAGTTGAAATAATGCAGAGGTAGACGATAACACGTAACACACTCTCTCTCTCTCTCTCTCTCTCTCTCTCTCTCTCTCTCTCTCTCTCTCTCTCTCTCTCTCTACCAAGTGGTTTTTATTCACCTTTATAACTCACAACTGTAGCCCTCCATCTCATTCCCCACTCTTACTTCCCCTGTCCTGCCGACCCCCTGTCCCATGTCTTTATTTTCCCTCCTCCATCTCCCTTTGCCTCAGTTAAGCTTCAACTCCTGTCAAAACAGAAATCATGAAAATGTTGGAAACCTGTGAAGGAATCAGATACCTTTGGATTTTTTTTTTAGTCTGACACTCTCCCAACTGAACTGCTCCGCAGTGTTTTTCATCTAAATAAGTCTCAAGGGTGAGGCGTTTTTGACCAGCTTCGAATCCCCAAAACGCTACGCCTCGAAGTTCGCATGAACGATGCGACTGATGCGTTCGACTGCCGAGTACTAAAATGATTTGCTTTTTTGACCTGAACAGTGTATTAATGAGTCACCATGCCGAAATTGGGGATGATCGGATGGGGGAAAAAAGTAAAAAACAAACCAACAAAAATACAACCAACAAACAAACAACTGTGTGTTTGTGGGCTGCATAAAGACAGACAGATATGTAGACTGACAACAGACACACAGACCGAATGGGATTTATGAATTTCAATATCAGTAGGTTTGCCTTTGAACTACATCGATGTCATAGGATGTTATATAGTTCATATGTTATATAGTTCATAGGAAGTAAAGAAACTGTCTCATAACCTTATCATATCTTATATTTTCATCCGCCTTATATTGTCAGTTTAGAAACAGGTCATCTTTTTTTTTTTCTTTCTTTCTTTCTGCGTACGCAGGCTGATACTCCTGCGGACACTGCCTGTAGAGACAGACAGTGGAGTTTTGTGTGTATGACCATTTTTTTTTTTTCCCGCCATTAAGGCAGCCATACTCCATCTTCGGGGAAGGTGCATGCTATGTGTAACGTGTCATCCATACCAACGGCCAAACTGGTCTTCTCTTCCGAAAGTTGGTGATGGGATGTGCAAGATGTTGTGCGTGCGTTCACACACGGGCCCTCAGTTTATAGTCTCATTTGAAGGACTGTATGGAGAATGGAGTCGGAACCAATGTTACCTCCGAGGGAATAAACCCCCCTGTACCGAAATTCGAACCTGCAACCCCAGGATCACGCGTCCGGCGCTCTACCAACCCGAGCTATTCCGGCCCCAGAAACAGGCCAAATTGCCTGCTCTGTTTCATTGCTGCACCTTTTTAATCACTTTCAGCCTTACGCGGTCAACTCCAAAGAGGTCAACATACCTGCTTTGCTTCATTTCTCTATCTTTTAACTCCTTTAGAATTATGTCAAATTAAAAGAGACTAGTAGATATATGCCCTGCTTTATCATTGGATATCATAATTATTTCCCCTAATGTTGTTACATCAAAAGAGATTATTACATCTGCCCTGCTTTCACATTACATATTTTCCCCCTGACAATAAGTTATGTTCCCACCTGCATGTATGTCTGCGTGCGTGCGTGCGTGCGTGTGTGTGCGTGCGTGCGTGTGTGCGTGCGTGCGTCCGTGTGGTGTGTGTGTGTGTGTGTGTGTGCGTGCGTGCGTGCGGGCGTGCGGGCGTGTGTGTGTGTGTGTGTGTGTGTGTTGTGTGTGGTGTGTTTGTGTGTGTGTGTGTGCAGCTTCTTCTCAAGCGATTGTTCCTACCGTTGCTGGTGTCGGTTGTTGTTGTTGTGTTGTTGTTGTTGTTGTTGTGTGTGTTTTTGTGGATGTTCCAGTTCACTGTATGGTTTCCCATCTTAAGATTCCTGTGACTTGAAAGAAATTGTGCACGTGTAATCATGCAAACAGATCTCTTTAATTACCATCCTATAGATGCGTGTGATTGAGGAAAGAAAGCGACGGGAGAGGCACAGACCAGGGAGGTTGGGGGATTGCGGTTCAGAAGAGGTGAGGAGAAGTGGAGGGAGGAAAGAGAGAAGAGGGACTGTTCGAGAGGGAGAGAGAGAGGTTCCAAAGAGAGAAGACAGAGACAGGAGAGAGGAGAGGGGATGAGAGACAGAGGGGGCGAGAGACTCGAGAGAGATTTCAGAGAAGAGCGAGGATAGGAGGGGGGGGAGGATCATTGGCCAGAGAACAGGGGGCTGGAGGACTTGAGGCGGAAAAAAGAGAGAAGAGAAAAGGAGAGAGCGGAAAACAGAAGAGAGAGGAGCCGTGGAAAGGAGAGGAGAGAACCCAGGAAGGCCAGGGAGGGATGGGGTGAGGGGAGGAGAGGGAGGGAAAGAGGAGAGAGAGAGAGAGAAGATAGGTGAGAGAGTGGGAGGAGGAGAGAGATGAGAGAGAGGGAGCTGAGAGAGAGAGAGAGGAGCGGAGAGAGAGCGAGGGGCGAGAAAGGCGGCGCGGAGAGACTGAGCAAAGGTGGGAGAGAGGGAGAGTAAGAGGGGAGACAGACAGTGAGACACACAGACTTGGAAACGAGAGATGCGAGAGGGACAGAGAGAGAGAGAGAGTGGTTTAATGAGAAGGGAAAAAGAGAAAAGCGTTGGTAGGTGCATTGAGAGAGACGAGGTTTAATCTTGTGTGATCCATGAGAGAGGGAGAGAGAGATATCATGCAAAAAGTACACGGGAGGGATCGCGTTAGGAGGGAGGAGAGAAGATGGGGGAACAGGAGGAGCGTATGAGGACTGAGAGAGACGAAGAGATGGTAATTGTAGAGAGGAGAGAGAGAGGAGAGGAGAGAGAGGATGGAGGAGTTAGAGAGAGAGAGAGGAGAGCAAATGAGAGGAGAGAGAGAGAGAGAGAGGCAAGAGGGAGGAGCGAGAGAGAGAGAGAGAGAGAGAGAGAGAAAGAGAGGTCTAAAGAAAGGAAAAAAAAGAAAAGAAAAAGAAAATCTTGTTCCCTGGCCCCTCCATAACGTCATTTGCCAGGGAGGACAGCGTTAACTAAAGTGAAGTAGGACTGGAACTGGATGGTGAAGGTGTGTGCAAGCTTGGGTGTGGGGGTGGTGGGGGTGGGGGGGGTGGGGAGGTGGGGGGTGAGGAGTCTTGGATGCTAAGGGAATCAGCCTTCATCAGGCAGCTTCTTTGTCGCTTCCAGCTGTGACCCTGTAGGACCTGTCTTGTCTGCTGCAGCTGCTGAATCAGCCCCGGGGGATATTGACTGTGAGGAAGGGTGGGGGATAAGACATTCTCTCGTGATCCAGCCTTGGTTATTTCCCTGACTGTTGTTGTTGTTGTTGTTGTTGTTGTTGTTGATGCTGTTGTTGTTGTTTTTGTTGTTGTTTTCTCTCTGTTTCAATGTCTACACGTGGACTTGTTCTTTCAGGTGATCTGAGGTTTATACGAGTGCCTTGAAGAAGGGTGTGGTTTTACGAACAGGATGAATTCTGGGGGAAAAAAAAAATAAATAAGCGTGGAAGGATAAGATTAGACAAAAGCAAGCGGTGGGGAAACGCAATCAGAAATAAAAAGCGCTGGCACAAAAAGAAAATAACACCGTGTTGGATGACTGCCCTATATTTTGTCTTCCCCTTCCTCGCATATTACGAACCTCTCTCTCTCTCTCTCTCTCTCTCTCTCTCTCTCTCTCTCTCTCTCTCTCTCTCTCTCTCTCTCTCTCTCTCTGTATTTGTGTATCAGTGTATGTGACCGTGTATGTTTAAATGTGTGTCTATAAATGCAATGTACGTGAGTGTATATAGGAAAGGAATGTTAGGATGGTTCTGTTTGAGTGTCTATGAATGTGGTGTGTATGCGTGTGTGGTGTGCGTGCGTGCGTGCGTGCGTGCGTGCGTGCCAGCGTGCGTGCGTGCGTGCGTGCGTGCGTGCGTGCGTGCGTGCGTGCGTGCGTGCGTGCGTGCGTGCATGCGTGTGTGTGTGTGTGTGTGTGTGTGTGTGTGTGTGTGTGTGTATGCAAGAAAGGACTACAGAGAGTAAGGATGAGTATTTTTTGTGTGTCGATGAATGTAAGAAAGGAAGGTAGATAATTCATTCTAATGCTCTTTTATTTCACCCAACTAAGAGCACTAGGTTGAAAGTGAGGAGACAGCAGACGGAAACTGAAAGAAGCTTACAAGAAAAAAAAAAAAAAAAAAAAAAAAAAAAAAAAAAAACCTCTCCTGCTAGACGAAAGGGACAAAACACATTGCAAGACAAAACAACACGCGCTGGTCCTCTCCAGAGAAAATAGGCCACATTCACAACAACACTAAAAACGAAGAATGACCAATCACGTATCTCTTCAAACTGGGAGCCAAATTCATTCAACGTTTTTTTTTTTGTTTTTTTTTTTGCGCCTAATTTGAGGAGGTCAGTGATTTGCTCGTTCTTTTTCATTGTCTTGAATGTTGTTTAGCCTTGCCTGAAGACGAAGACCAGTGAGGTCGAAGTGTGTCGTTTTTTGTCTTGTAAATTTGCTTATTTCTGTCGTCGAGGGGAAATTGCATTGGTTTTTTTCTTTCAAGAAAAATAGCCACGGTTGGCATGCAGACCATTCATTGATGGTATTTAACCATTCTGATTTTTTTTTTTTTTTGCTAGGAATCCACTCGCTGTATGATAGATAGATGCACAGGTTATTGTGTATGGATGAAGGCATGATAGTACGTTATTTTGAGGCCCGAGGACAACACATTTCCAAATCTAATAAGTGGTGCGGAGAACATCTCCGTTGGCATGATTTGACTTCCGACATTCAACCCCTCTCTCTCTCTCTCTCTCTCTCTCTCTCTCTCTCCTCTCTCTCTCTCTCTCTCTCTCTCTCTCTCTCTCTCTCTCTCTCTCTTCAAAAGTCTTTTGAGTCTCTCTCTCTCTCTCTCTCAAAAAGTCACTCTCTCTCTCTCTCTCCATCTCTCTCTCTCTCTCTCTCTCCTCTCCTCTCTCTCTCTCTTCTCTCTCTCTCTATCCTTTTTGTATCTTTTGTTTCAGAATGTATAGACATGTGAATTCTTTTCAGCTCCTTTGGGACGGATGGGATTACTGTTTTATTTATTACTGACGTGCCTTCTCCCATCATTGTTGTTTTTCGTATCCCATTCCTTCTACGGTTTATATGTTTGCAAACTAATACCAACAGGAGAGAGAGAGAGAGAGAGAGAGAGGAGAGAGAGGAGAGAGCGAGAGGAGAGAGAGAGAGAGGGGAGAGAGAGAGAGAGAGAGAGAGAGAGAGAGGTGATTGATTGCTTGATTGACTGGTCTTTGATACACAATGATGAAGATTTTAGGCCGATTCACGCACGCATTATTTCAACACACATCAATCATATGGGCAATTCAACATAACAACACTGTAATCTAATTCTACAGTGACAAGCAAACTATTCATAAACGTAGTAATGACATGGTTGTTAATCAAACAGAAAGAAAAAAAAAACGTACCTACAAGCAAAACACACAAAGCTACAGAGAGAGAGAGAGAGAGAGAGAGAGAGAGAGAGAGAGAGAGAGAGAGAGAAGAGAGAGGAGAGAGAGAGAGAGAGAGAGGAGGTCGGAAGAGAGAGAGGGCAAGAGAATGGTAGGTGGGGGGGGGGGGGGGGGGGGGGGGGGGGGGGGGGGGGGGGGGCAGGAGGGTGAGGTAGGCAGAGGTGGGAGAGGTGACGAGCGATTTTATGGATTGGATTAAATGTTTAGACGGTGTATTCAAAAGAAGTGGTTTACAGAATATTTTGTGAATGGACACTAATGATTTTAATCGAATAATCAAATAATATCAAGACATCACAAATATTTTATGTAAATGTTTCTTGAAAAAGTTTTAAACACATTCGTATTTTGTAGAATAGGTGGAGGTGAGTTCCAGATATATAGTCCAGAGTAAGCTAGGCTCGTTTGTGTGGTCAGTGCGTGGGTATGGGAGAAGGAATTTCTTCGAGCCAGAAGAGCTATTCAATCTTGTAAAAAAAAAAAAAAAATGGCATTGATATAACATGATATTGTATTTGTCGAAATTGTAAACATAAGTGATGCCTTGTTGAATTCCAACCGCTTAGTTAATCACAGTTCTGTTGACGTAGCGCTTTTTTTTTAGATGACAGGAAAAAAAATTTTTTTTTTAGACTACCTTGCATACATTATTGAGATGATGAGATTGCCATTTCAGTTCTTTAACTATCGTTGCTCCTAAAACACGATGCTCATCTCTCTGTTCGATAGGAGTGCCATTCAACAGAAGTTGTAAGCAAAGAGGAGTCAATCGACGCGTTTGGCGGGTAGGTATAATCATAGATTTGGTTTCGGGTTGTGTGTGACCACTGAGTTTGAATGACACCAGTCTGACACGTCGTTTAGACTTTCCTGGAGAGATGTGTCTATTGTCTGTAGATCACTACCACTTGTTTGGAGTGACGAGTCATCAGCAAATAAATCTGTCATGACTTTTTCATTTGATACGGATAGTGGTAAATCATTGATGAAGATGCAGAATAGGAGGGGACGTAGTACTGAGCCTTGCGGGACTCCATGTCCGACAAAGTCTGAAACAGAGATTTTGCCATTAAGTACCACGTACTGAGTTCTATCGTTCAAGTATGATTGAAATCATGAGACTGTCGAGGAATGTCAAGTAGATAGATACTTTCTTTAAAAAGAATGGAATGAGAGAGAGAGAGAGAGGGAGAGAGAGAGAGAGAGAGAGAGAGAGAGAGAGAGAGAGAGAGAGAGAGAGAGAGAGAGAGAGAGAGAGTCTCACGAAAAGTAAAACAATGGCTTGTAAGGGTGGGGGTAAGACATCCCAGATAACCTCTCTTTCTTCTTTTTTTTCCCCATTCTTTGAATTTTCTCTGTTTCAATCTCTACACATGGGACATGTTCTTTCAGACGAGCGCAGCGTATACTAATGACCTGCGGGAATGGTGGTCTATGTAAAAATTGAATTCTGGAATAGCAAAGACTACACAAAAAAAGACAAGGAAGAGATTAGGAAAACAAGCAGAATAGAAACGCAATCTGAGACACAAGCGCTGACAATAAAAGAATAGAACTATGTGTCCTAAATTTGTCTATCCCTCGTAAATCACGAAGCTCTCTCTCTCTCTCTCTCTCTCTCTCTCTCTCTCTCTCTCTCTCTCTCTCTCTCTCTCTCTCTCTCTCTCTCTCTCCTCTCTCTGTTTGTCTTCCTGTCTGTCGGTCGTCTCTGTCTCAGTTTCTCGCTGGCTATGTCTGTCTCTGTCTATGTCTTTCTCACTCTCTGTCGCGCGCTCTCTCTCTCTCTCTCTCTCTCTCTCTCTCTCTCTCTCTCTCTCTCTCTCTCTCTCTCTCTCTCTCCTTCTTCTGTATCCATGTATATGTGTAAGGTGGCCTTGTATGTCTGTAGATGTGTATGTAAATGAGATGTAAGTGTGTGTGTACATAGGATAGGGACATAGAGATTGATGATGATCTTTTATTGCACTCAGCTGAGAAAAACTAGTGTAGAAGATAGGAACATAGGGAGTGATGATGATCTTTATTGTACTCAACTGAGAAAACTGGTGTAGAAGCTGGGAACATAGAGAATGATGATGATCTTTTATTGCACTCAACTGTGAAAACCTAGTGTAGAGAGATAGGAACATAGGGAGTGATGATGTTCTTTTATTGCACTCAGCTGAGAAAAACTAGTGTAGAAGACAGGAACATAGGGAGTGATGATGATCTTTTATTGCACTCAGCTGAGAAAACTAGTGTAGAAAATAGGAACAGAGAATGATGATGATCTTTTATTGCACTCAGCTGAGAAAACTAGTGTAGAAGATAGGAACATAGAGAATGATGATGATCTTTTATGCACTCAGCTGAGGGGGAAAGAAAACTAGTGTACAAGATAGGAAACATAGAGAATGATGATCTTTTATTGCACTCAACTGTGAAAAAAATAGTGTAGAAGATAGGAACATAAGGAGTGATGATGTTCTTTTATTGCACTCAGCTGAGAAAAACTAGTGTAGAAGACAGGAACATAGAGAATGATGATGATCTTTTATTGCACTCAGCTGAGAAAAACTAGTGTAGAAGATAGGAACATAGAGAATGATGATGATCTTTTATTGCACTCAACTGAAAAAAAAAACTAGTGTAGAAAATAGGAACATAGAGAATGATGATGATCTTTTATTGCACTCAACTGAAAAAAAAAAAAAAACTAGTGTAGAAAATAGGAACATAGAGAATGATGATGATCTTTTATTGCACTCAACTGAAAAAAAAAAAATAGTGTAGAAAATAGGAACATTGAGAATGATGATGATCTTTACTGCACTCAACTAAAAAAAAAAACTAGTGTAGAAAATAGGAACATAGAGAATGATGATGATCTTTTATTGCACTCAACTAAAAACAAAAAACTAGTGTAGAAAATAGGAACATTGAGAATGATGATGATCTTTCATTGCACTCAACTGAAAAAAAAAAACTAGTGCAGAAAAGAGGAACATAGAGAATGATGATGATATTTTATTGCACTCAACTGAAAAAAAAAAAAAAAAACTAGTGTAGAAAATAGGAACATAGAGAATGATGATGATATTTTATTGCACTCAACTAAAAAAAAAAAGAAGAAAAACTAGTGTAGAAAATAGGAACATAGAGAATGATGATGATCTTTTATTGCACTCAACTGAAAAAAAAAACTAGTGTAGAAAATAGGAACATAGAGAATGATGATGATCTTTTTTATTGCACTCAACTGAAGAAAAAAGAACTAGTGTAGAAGACAGGAACATAGAGAATGATGATGATCTTTATTTGCACTCAACTGAAAAAAAACTAGTGTAGAAGACAGGAACATAGAGAATGATGATGATCTTTTATTGCACTTAACTGAGAAAACTAGTGTAGAAGATAGGAACACGGAGAATGATGATGATCTTTTATTGCACTCAACTGAAAAAGACTAGTGTAGAAGACAGGAACATAGAGAATGATGATGATCTTTTATTGCACTCAACTGAAAAAGACTAGTGTAGAAGACAGGAACATAGAGAATGATGATGATCTTTTATTGCACTCAACTGAAAAAGACTAGTGTAGAAGACAGGAACATAGAGAATGATGATGATCTTTATTGCACTCAACTCGTCCCAAGGGAGGTGACTGTAGGCGGAAATTGAAAGAAACTTAAAATGAAAAAAAAAAACTATTCTGACTTTGGAAAAGGACAGACCAATTACAAGACAACGCACGACGCGTTTCGACCTCTTTTTGTTCTTTTTCAGGCAAGATCAACACAATTCAGGACAGAGAACACGAAGATCGAGCAATCACTGTTCTCCTCAAATTGGGCGCAGAAGTCATTCAACGTCACTTTGGCGTCCATTCTGATGACTATAAATGATTGCTCGTTCTTCGTCTTCAATGATCCTGCATGTTGTTTATCCTGCCTAACTGGCAAATATGTAACGCATTCGTAAGTGAAAGACAGACAGGCGACACAAGAAAGATTTAAGCTTAGAGAATTCCCACCCTGATTCATCTTCGTTTGTGTTCAGTCTACTCAATCTCTAGTGCAAGAAATAGGAAACTTTTTTTTTTAATTTTGTCAAGGGCAAGAGTTCAGACAGGGCATCGGTTCCCTTTTGTACTGCTTCCTGTTTTTCTCTTCAGAATATCTCGATGTAGAAGACGGCCTGTCTGCTGTCTGGGAAAATCACCACCAGACTGACGTAATTATTAGTTGAAAGAAATCCAGCTAAAAAGAAAAAGAAAAAGAAAAGAAAACAGCAACGTTTTCGTGTGTTTTCCTTTTATTAAAAATCTCCGTATCTTGAAGCTTTTGAAGGAGCAATTTATTAATCAGCCGTTGATAACGTAATGACTAGTCAACATCAAGCTTAACGTGCAGACACTGGGGGGGAAGGAGACTACATTCGTTTGTTTCCTGTTTCCCTGGCCACTTCTGAAGCACTGCCCCCAGTCCACTCGTTTTGGTTCAACCGTCCACGGCAACATCCGGCCTTGTCTCGCCGCACGACCTGGAACTGGCAATCCACAAGGAGCAGTCAGTAATAAGTCGTCAAACCCACCAGCGGAGACACTACACTGCTGCTGAGTCTCTTCAGCATACCATCCAGACACTAGAGTATCGATGTTCCAAACAAATTCACACTTTTTTTTTACAGCTTTACTGCGCTCTCTTTTACTTCTTTCTTTTCTGGGTTTTTGTGTCTTTAGTGTACAGTCCTGTCTGTATTCTATTTCTGGAACCTTTGATATCCTGTAATGAAATATCCAGGCGTGAACTGAGGATTACTCTGTTCAGCGCGGAGAGCAGAAAACGACCAAAAAAAAAAAAAAAAGAAAAATGTGTTCATATTACAGGAATACCTTGCCACTGCAATCCACACTGCTCACTTTATGTCAAGTCGCAGCCATCAGCTAAGCGACACTTACCACACTGCCACGGGCGCTGGGGTCTAGAGTTGCCGCCCTTCCATAGCTTATTCCGTCCCTTTGTTTTGGTGGTGTCATTTTTGTTTTTCTTCTCCTTGTTCTGTCTTTCTCTTTCGTTTTTTTGTTGTTGTTTGTTTGTTTGTTTGGGGTTTTTTTTGTACCCTCAGTTCTTAATCTGTTCTCAGAACAGGGAGTACTTTAGAATGGGAACGAAGAAATGTTGTTTGTGTGTTTCTGTGTCCGTGGTCAAAATGTGTTCCATTCGCTCCAGACAAAAACTACTCGGCCGATTTTTTCTGAAAATTTGTAGGTATGTTCATTATGGGTCACGGATGATGCCAGATGTTTTAGTTTA
>JADBJO010004255.1:127475-132475 GCA_016801955.1 Conus betulinus | reverse complement strand
CGGGTTACAGTTACTCTCGTTGCAAAAACACACACACACGAGGGGCAAGGGGAGGCAAGCCACACTCTCTCCAGCACAACCACAAGACACAACCAACACGAAGGGACTCGCCGTGGGAGTGGAGAACGAGAGTCCCTGCAGCGCCGCAGAAGATGCGCCGACGAGTTTCGGAACTACACAAAATATTCTTGCCATGTTTTTTGTACTTGTGGTAATCCTATTTCAGTGCATCATTTGTTTGAGAGAATGTTCTGTCTTAACTCCAGTTTATAAAGAAAATTCTATTGATATCAACGTCCAAGATATCAGTCAAATATTGTCCAGCCCTTTTATCATAAACATTGCTACAATTATCGCTCAATCTAAAATTGCCAAGCTGCTTTGATGCGTGTCTATTTTTAACCACTAATTCAAAAAGTTATTGGTTTTTTTTATTTATCTTTGAGGTTAAGCTTTGTTAGTTGGAGATAACGTTTTGAATCATTTTTCGTCTAATATCATCAACGGTGAACAGACGTTAAAATAAACCACTGAACTGAACGAGCTTCACGGCCAGGGGACCCGGCGGGAGCTCTCCACCTGGCCGCGATCTCCGTGGCTGGAGAAGCCTCGTGCAGGCATCCAATGGGACTCTGATGTCGACCGGGGTGACGTCAATGGCCCAGCGCTCCCAGGGCAGGAAGGTGCAGAGAAAGTAGGAAACGTAAGGTGGTGGTGGAATGGACCAGTGACGAAACCGTGGGACGATGCCCAAAGGGAAGGGATAGAACAAACTCTGCAAACCAAGCATGGTCTGTATATAGTTCCAGAAATGGAAATGGAGCTGTGCGGGGTGTCTCGTGTGACTATGCTAGGGGAGGTAAGCACTGCACCCCCCCAAACCCCCCCCCCCCCCCCCCCTCCCCTTGTTAACTAGCTTTGTTTCACAGGGAAGAACCCTCATTCGTGTGTGTTGATTGCTCCTTTTCCTTCTTCTTATAGATTCTACCATTCGCCCCAGACCCGTTCTCTGCTTACGAAGTAAGGGACTGCGATCAATAAAAGAAGGAAGCAACGAGCAATGATATCCAAAGTCCACCTCTCTAATTTCCTTCTTTCCCTCATTTTCCGAGGAAGGATTAAAGGTTGACAAATTGCTATACACAAACAAAAATAAATGCGCGAGCATATGAGATCAATATTCGTTTACACAACCCTGAGGTTAACAAGAAATCTCAGAAGGGCTGAAAGCCTACGCCAGTTCCGCGATTCAGCGAAATTCTTGCATCAAAACTCACAGGATCTACAATGTACAAAATTCGCTAATTAACTGCTCACTAATATTATCAAAATTTATGCTCATCAATATCACCATACGATATATACACATCAAAATTGTGCAGTAACATAATCCTACCCTGAATCAACCAATTCAACATGTAATATTCAATACCCTCTACATGCACACCTCCATTCCCCCACCCCCACATTTTTACACAGACGAACAGAAACACAACACAGACAAGGAGCAGGGCGATGGAAAGTGCTGATGGGGGAACGCGAGCGCCGCCCAACAATTTAGTGGATTCCGCACGCGCCTGGATGCACGCTCCGCGCCCACGACCAAGACTTGACAAAACAAAATGTAGCTGGGATCTACGGTCCCGTAACAAGCGCACATATACTGAACATTAAAAAAAAATAAAAAAAAAAAAAAACCTACCATGCGAGAAATATTCGGCTTGCCCACAGATTTCACAAACATACCACAAACCGCGGGGGTATTCACGTAACTGGGCCGACTGTGCGGTCACGTCTCTCATCAAACACGGACAGGAAAAACAAACAAACAAACAAACAAACAAAAACAACAAAAACACTTTACATTGACTATGGCTTGATACCAAGCCCTACTATGATGGAACCATAACCATCTTGGTCCCCAGAACTCTCAAAAGAAACGGACTTACAATTCACAATAACTGGGGTTTTGTAAGAATAAGGCGCATTTTTATAATGATATGAAACTGTACACGCCCTATCATTTGCTAAGGGCTATGACCAGAACCTCAAATTTCCTGACTTCCGACCACGAAAAATAAACATTCTGAACAAACAATAAACCATACGCAACAATACTATACCAGCAGTTTGAGAGCGGGATGGAGAAGGTAGGGTGGGACACACCCAGTGTCTCCTGTCTCGACCCAGGCGAAGGGCAGGTAGGCCAGCACCAAATCGCACGTCACGACGAAGTGACCATGGACACTTCAGGATCCCCACCGATGGCATTCGCCAGACCAGGAATGGTCTCAAGAAACTTGTCTTGGCTGAGGATCGTGGTCCTCTGAAATCCTTTCCCCATCTGTCTCTCCGACTCCCCAAACCAAACCAAAAACCTGCAGCTGAGCAGTTCACACACGCAGGCAGTCATACAGGGAAGTTGGGAACCCGCACTGACTGCACGTGCAACTGAAAATAAAAAGACCCGACTGGTGTGGTTGGTTACCTGATTTCTTTCTCCGAGGAAAAAAAAAAAAACCTAGTTTTAAAAAAAAAAAGTGAAGGACGTGGAGGGGTGATGAGGAAGGACGTCCACGGGCGGCTGACAATAGAAGAGTAGGAAGAAGGGGGGGGGAGGAGGAGGGAAAGGGAAAAAAAAAACCCGTCTTGCGAAAAGCAAAGTTCCCTACTCCTAAAAGTGGGGCACCCAAAAGGATAGAAGGGAAAAGTTAACAAAATCAACGTTAAACCGCTATAAAGAGACCCTGATCCTTATGAATGAGAGGGAATATGAAGGAATATGGCAAGTATAGAAACGTATCTTAAAGTGACTAGGGAACTATAAAAAAAAAAAAAAACAATTAACAGAAGCGAACTCTAGTTGCCCTACATTGATCTATCAAGACAGAATTTAAAATCTGAGCCGACCGTGACAAAGACACACAAATCAAATCTGCTAATATACAAAATAAAGTCAGAATTGTTTAGCTTGGAGGTGATGCCACACAAACATTATAAGACACAAATGTCAGAGGTTCAGTTGTATGACACGTGCCTGGGCTTTAGCCGAATCCCTATTGCCAAGTTTTGTTCGTCCCTTTAACTTGGGTTGAAAACCGTGTACCAGTTGTTTGGGCCTTCTTTGGTCCGACATTGCGTGGCTGCTTGGTTACCCATGACCTAGTGGTATTCACGGTGGGGTTTAAATTTTTGTTCCGTGCAGCAAAAGTGTCCCTGGTCTGTCTGGATGGGTGGGATGTAGATCTTCTGGAGTCCTCGTTTTCCCTGGGTGTTTCGAGTTGAGTCGGAGTGCGTCTGGAAGCGCCTCCAAGCGGTGGACTGGAGGTTGCCACTGTCTCGCTGTACAGCAGCTCTCCTGGTGCTGTCTTCTTCGGCACCGGAGTGGTGGTGGTTCTTACAAATGACGGCTTGGCTCGCTGAATATGAACAGATCGGTCAGAACAATCCAAAGTTCCTGTTTCGGTTAATGGCGGTTGACCTCGATTGGATTCTCCAGAGAGAGAGAGAGAGAGAGAGAGAGAGAGAGAGGTATTGCTCTTAGTTGATGTCACTGATGCATAGGCGGCGTCGTGAACCTGATTCTCTCTCCGTGGCATCTCACTGCTCTCCATCGCTGGACAGATTCTGGCCAGAATCCTACTCTACCGTCTCGATCAGCACCTTGAGCAGGACTTGCTACCCGACAGCCAATGCGGATTCAGGAGGGGTCACAGCACTGTGAACATGACTTTCTCTGCACGACATTTACAAGGGATATGTCAGGAGCAGAATGGCGGCCTCTACACCCACATTTGTGGATCTGATCAAGGCCTTCGAAAATGTCTGGGTGTGGGAGATCACTGCCAAGTGTGGATGCCCCTCAAAGTTCCTCTTTGTGGTCAGGTAGTTTCTTGACAGCATGCAGGCACGAATGCAGGGTGATGGAGAGTACTCACAGCCATTACCTGTTTCAAATGCTTCGAGCAAGGCTGCATGCTAGCCCGCGCTCTCTTCAGTTTGACGTTTTCTTCCAAACTGATGGACGCTTTCCAAGTGGGTAATGTGGGAGGTAGCTTTAAATACCGTACTCATGGAGGCCACAAGCCTAAATCAACGTTTAGGAAGACACCATATGTGACGTTCTCTTTAACCGATGACTGTGCATTGAATTCTACCACACACACTTGACATGGAAGAGAGCATGGACGAGCTTGTCTATGCATTTGACGGCTTTAGTCTCACGGATACTATAAAGAATACTAAAGTACTGCACCAACACCCTCATGTTACCTCCAACATAGAGCCAAACATCAAAGTGAATGGCCAGAAGATTACAGTGGCAAGTTTGTCTACCTTGGAAGCAGGTTATCACAAACTGCCAATATTGACAAGGAAGTTGCATGTAGGACTGCTAGGGCTAGTGTCTCCTTCAGCAGACTCCAAGACAATTCTGGGGAAGATCAGGAACAGACCTGCAACAAGGCTTAAAGTATATCATGTAGTTGTGCTGCCATCTCTGCTGTATGCCTGTGAAACTTGGACAGTGTACAGGCGACTGACCCCTTTCCACATGAGATGCCTCAGAACCTTGCCACAGATCAAATGTCAGGACAACGTATCAGATACAGAGTTACTTCATAAGGCTCATAGGGAAAGCATTTATTAGATGCTGATACGCTCTCAACTGAGATGGGCAGGTGTTCCACTGCTAAAATGCGTTGACTTCCTCAGTACAAGGTAAGTGCAGTACTAGCATATAGCTTGTAAGAGTTCGTTGTAGATCCTGTGGTAGGTGTTCGACTTTGCAGACGACAAAATACACCAGTTGGTATTGAAACGAAAAGGATCCTTTTCTTGACAAACGTTGAAGAATATAGGAACAAAAACAAACCATTGACCTTCAGGTTCAATAAGTCGTACAGGAACTCAATCGTACATGCAGCAGCGAATATTCTAGTAGTGATAGCTTCTCGTCGACTAGGCTCAAACTCAATGAAGACTCGAACACTTCTAGACTA
>JADBJO010004255.1:122475-124975 GCA_016801955.1 Conus betulinus | reverse complement strand
CGGGTGTGTATGAGAGAGAGAGAGAGAGAGAGAGAGAGAGAGAGAGAGAGAGAGAGAGAGAGAGAGAGAGAGAGAGAGAGAGAGACGATTACTGTTTCTTTAAAGAAATGAATATTGGGTGTGAGTCTGTGTGTTTGGACGCAAGTAGGCCCACGTACTTGGATTCTGTTTCTACTCTACCTCTCACTAACACTTTCCCTTCTTACTCTGACATTAATCGGATATTTTTCTGTGTACTGCTCCTTATTTTCTCAAGCCATGTTATTCGCCATGGTCTCAGATTTTAGTGGTTTTTTTTTTGTGCCAAAATTGTCATGGCTTCCGTTCTGCCTTGGTATAAATTATGTTAACAAGGTATGTCACGATGCTCTCCCTCCCTTCCTCCCTCCCTCCCCCCCCCCCCCCCCTCTCTCTCTCTCTCTCTCCTCTCCTCTCTCTCTCTCTCTCTCTCTCTCTCTCTCTCTCTCTCTCTCTCTCTCTCTCTCTCTCTCTCCGTGACTTGTTAATATAGATGGAAGATGTGTGTATCATTTTATGCGGTGATTTGAAACAGCCGAATCTCTAATATTTATTTCATCACATCACATGTTTATGACAATGACTATGTCCCATTCAAAAATCATTCGGTTACTTGTGACCGGCATTTTCAAGATGAATGAGTTAACAGCTACGGTAAATCTTTGTTAAACATTTGCTCTGCATTGGATCTGATTATCTTAAATGGATTATGTAATTGTGACCAGCAAGGTTGTTATGCATATATATGTGTGAAAAGTGGAGCAGTGTGAACGATTATTTGATTATGTCTAGGTATCTTTACGACTTATTGTATGACGTGTACGTGTCTGAATTGAATGTTGCTAAAGCATTCGAATCTGATCATTTTGCCATTGAATACTGCATCACTTTTTACCATGATAATTTATCTAAGACTGGAGATAGCGATTCTGTGCTTGTAATGAAATAATAATAACAATAATAATAATAATAATAATAATAATAATAATAATAATGAATACTTACATTAATGTGTCATCCATACAACGGCCAAACTGGCCTACTCTTCCGAATGTTGTGATGGGATTTTACGTGTGTGCAAGATGTTATGCGTGCGTTCACACACGAACCTCGGTTTATAGTCTCATTCGAAGGACTGTATGGGAAATGGAGTCAGAACCAATGTTAACCTCCGAGGCTCTACCAACTGAGCTATTCCGGCTCCCGTCTGTAGCGTGATGAATACAGTAGTATATTTTACAGGAGTGTATGCGAGGAAGAAGCCCATAAGAAATAACAAGCTGCCCTCGAACTTATCGACGTGAACATCGATAACGCACTTGATATGTTTAATGAATGTATCCAAGAATGCAAGAAGAAAACAATGAAACTAGATTAGGACAGTCGTAAGCAGGGTTGGTTTGATGAGGTCTGCCAGAACAATAGAACTCTACCGCGCGGTTGCTAAGAATATTGTGTAGGTCAACAAAACAATATGATCTTGTTCCCGGAAATGATGACAGGGGAGATAAACTTATAGAAGACAGTAGTAGATATATAAAGGCTAGATGAGAATTAAAAAAAAAAAAAAAACTTTTAGAATTGAAGAAATCCAGATCAATAGGATTACATTAGATAAGTTATTGGCTTCAGTTAATGACCAAAAGGACTTTCGGACGTGTATGTCTAATATCTTTTTTTTTTTTAAGGAAACAGCCCAAAAAAAAAATGGTGTGCCTTTACAACACTGGTTTCAGCACTTTAATTAACGTTTTGCTGGATAAAGGTTTATTGCATAGTGGTAGTGACGACTTTCCGGAAGTTGATAATGAGTTTATGAATCGCACAATTGCTCCTGAAGAAGTTCTGTTAGCGCTTAGAAAAAACAAAACAACAAAAAAAAAGCGAAAACAAAAAAAAAAGTTTTTGAAAAGCTCTGGAGAGTTTGAAAAACTCCTTTTTGTTGTTGTTGTTGTTGTTGTTGATTTTTTTTTGGGGCTGCAATTCTTCAATGCGTCATATGAAAGGGGTGTTTTTTTCCTGAAGGCTGGTGTGAGTCCCTTACCCTTCCTCAGTATAAGAATGGTAATGTAAATAATACCAATAATTATAGAGATGTCTCTCTGTCAAATGCAAGTAGTAAAGTATTCAGTGCTGTTATTAATCAAAGACTGCAAGATTATGTAGAGGAAAATAACGCAATTGGTGAATATCAAGCAAGCTTTAAACATGGATATTCAACTATCGATCATGTGTTTCGTCTCATGGCTCTGATTCAGAAAGTTTTCCCTCAATCGCAAACTGTATGTAGCATTTATTGACTTTGAAAAGGCGTGTGATTCAATCAACGAAGATTTATTCTGTCCTGTCCTATTCAAAACGGGGCTACAGGAAGACTTTTTAAATGCATTAGAAGCATGTATAAAGTTGTCAAAACAAGAATCCGAAGTGGTGTAAAAATCACAGATTTTATACATTGTACTAAAGATGCAAAACAGGAGAC
>JADBJO010004255.1:109975-114975 GCA_016801955.1 Conus betulinus | reverse complement strand
GTCTTAGGGATAAGTTCGAACCCTGACGAACGCCCGTAAAAAGCGTTGGAAATAATCAGAATACAGATTTATCTCACTTCCACACATGACTTGGCATTTCCATACTTATCTCTAATGACGATTAAAACACGACTGTTTAAATGCTGTTACCACAATATATCTTCCATCGACGTCATCAAATGTTTTTTCATAATCCAAAATAGGCAAATCTACAAACAGACAAACAGTTTTTCATATTTTTGTGGGTAAAAAAAAGTCAACAACACATGCAAGTATAAAAATGTGGTCTTTGATTGATTTGCTCTGAACACAGCCTGTTCAGGTCCATGGTGGGCATTTTCCCCAGGGAGAAAAAAAAAAAATCAAGCATCAAAGACATTTCCGTACAACTTCGGAAAATAGCTACACATAGTTATAGTAAAGTAATCAGAAAAGTCCTCTTATCTCCCTTTCGTTTACAAATGAATGCCAGCAGCCCAATTAGTTGACATTTCTCGGCATACAGAACGGTATCAAACATTTTTTTTTTTTAAGTGTGCGTATTTTATTAGAATATGCTTTCAACACTCCGTTTGTGATCTGGTCCAAACCACAATCCATTTGCTTCCAATGGTTTAACGGATGTTTTAATTTCATTTTTAATGGAGGGGTTATTCAAAGGTCCCATCCATCATGTTACAAAGAATCATTTTGATCACCTGAAATTGTGCAGTCATTAGATATGTGCTTCTTGAAACACTTGCATGTCAGGTAGGAAAACTATTTTTCTTAAGCCTGTGCCGTTATGTTTCCAGCATTATTTGGGACCTTTTCTTTAAAAAAAATTCTATGTTTTTATAAGACCTGTCCCAAACGTTTTGAAATGCATGTTTACTTCTTTTATCACATACTGTACTGGATTCTTTACGATTAATGTAAGACTTTTCGCTTACCAAGCGTGCTGTTTTTTGTTTTGTTTTGTTGTTGTTTTTGCCTCAAAAAGCCTTACATTTGTAGACATATGTGCTTTCAGCACTCTGAGGAAAAGGTCCAGGTTCGTTATCTTTCTGTTTCAAATATAATTCATTTCATAAAGTATAGCGTCAGTATTTTCATACTGTGGAAAATGGCTGCCATGTAACTGTTCTCTCTCTCACTTTCATGGTAGATAAAGACACTACAAATGCATGCCCTTTGTCATTATAGCCCTTATGTCTCACTTGGGCAGGTGTATTTTCATTATTATGTTTTTTTTCTTTTTACCAATTTCCGAATCAGCAAATCCCCTATCACCAACACTTGTACAATCGTTATGATGATTATGGTGACATAACCCATTCACACTAAACTATCGTTGAACTGAACAATGAACATCAGAGTACACTGCAACAATTCAAGGACTTGGAAATCAGCTAGTAAAATGATTATGAAGGTCTTCATCTGATAACTTAATTTTCGAAAAGTACAACATGGTGTTCCTTAATCAATCAGCAAGGAAAAAAAAAACTTTATATGGGAAGCCACCCCAACTGCCACTACCATAACCGCGAAACCTCAGCATCATCCCTTTCCCCATCACAATGTTTATGATTAAAGTTATAATTATTGTCACTGTCATCACTGTCGAACTCGTTATTATCTCAATCCTCACACTGCCACTCGCAACACCATCAACATCACTGCAATGCATTTGTTAACCATTCGCATTATCAGCGTCAACATCTTAATCACTCTCAATCTTAATACCTGGGCACATTAATTCAATTGCGCCAATCGTGACTCCTGCTAATACTGTCTTTGTTCCAATAATTCTTATCATCAACATTATCACTAACATCATCTGTCACCGAAGTTTCAGCAGTCAATACCTTCTTCAAAGTTACAAATCCCATTCTCTCTCTCTCTCTCTCTCTCTCTCTCTCTCTCTCTCTCTCTCTCTCTCTCTCTCTCTCTCTCTCTCTCTCTCTCTCTCTCTCTCTCTCTCTTACATCCAGCCTACTCATTGCCGGATTCCTCCCCCTGTTCCTACTTCTGGTACGCTATATTCATTCACACGTTTTCTTATTGCGTTCGTTTGTCAGTGATGTAGACAGCAGCGTATATGTGTTGTCAGTGATGTAGACAGCAGCGTATGTGTTGTCAGTGATGTAGACAGCAGCCTATATGTGTTGAACCATGTAAGATCTTGTCATTGTGTGCGCCTCTAACCACCAAGCACTTGTATTCTTCACTGTCTTTGGGTTTGCTGAGCACGTTTATAATCCAGTTTTCTTTGGCAGCTAAGCACTTTCGTGATTCAGTTTTCTTTGGCTGCTCATAATCTTGGTGATTTGGGGGGTTGCGGGTTCGAATCTCCGCCGGGCCGTTTCGGTACAGGGGGATCTTTTTTTTTTTTCATCGGAGTTAATATTGGTTATGACTCCAGTTCGCATACAATCCTTCGAATGAGACTATAAACCGAGGTTCCGTGTGTGCATAACACGCATAACATCTTGCACACACGCGACATCCTATAAACAACTTTGGGAAGAGAGAGGGCAGTTTTAGCTATGGTATGGTTGACAGGTTACACACTTGCATCCTGCGTAAGAAATGGAAAGAATGAAGGAAGTAAGGAATTGAGTGAAAAAGGATATTGAATGGCATAGACTGAATGACACACGGGAAACGACTGAATGAAACGCCTGCTGGCAGCTCTTCAGTTGATACTACAGTGGTAGGCAGCCCGATGTGTAAACGCGTGTGGATTGTAAAGCGCTTAGAGCTTGCTCTCTAGCCGAGAATAGGCGCTATATAAGTGTACATCATCATCATCATCATCATCATCATCATCATCATCATCGTCGTCGTCATCATCATAAAAAAATTATAATAATAATAATAACAATAACAATAATAATAATAATGAAAACGATAATAATAATAAAATAATAACGATTATAATAACAATAACAACAATAATGATCGGAATAATTATCATCATTGTTATTATTATTATCATTATTATTATTATATTATTATATATATTATTATTATTATTATTATTATTATTATTATTATTATTATTATAAAAGCTTTAAGTGTTCACTTTCCTTCAGCTTCTAAGCACTTTTATTATTCACTTTCCTCTGGCTGCTGAGTAAGTTTATTGATGCAGTTTTTCTATGGAACCTAAAACCATTTCATGACCCACATTGTTGTCTGCTTAGCATTTCGATGGTCCCCACTTATCTTTGGCCTCTTACACCCTTCGTGATTCAGATTTTCTTTAGCTGTTAATATCTTCTTTAGGAGCTAGCTTTCGCAAAAGACTTCTTTTGACGTGTAGGCCTGGATTTTCTATTCAATGTTTTTGTACAAATGCTATAATAGTACCGTGTTGTACGTTTAATTCAGTTCTGATGTAATCTCTCTCTCTCTCTCTCTCTCTCTCTCTCTCTCTCTCTCTCTCTCTCTCTCTCTCTCTCTCTCTCTCTCTCTCTCTGTATGTGTGTGCGTGCGTGCGTGCGTGCGTTGTGTGTGTGCGTGTGTGTGTGTGTGTGTGTGTGTGTGTGTGTGTGTGTGTGTGTGTGTGTGTGTGGTGTGTGTGTGTGCAGGCAGCGTGAGCCATGCTTAAGCCCTGCATGGTTCTTGAACGCTGGTGCTGATGGCGATGCGTACCTGGTACAGTCTGCTGAACTCCCTCCCTTCTTGGAACATGACCTTTACTCCTGAAGGAGTCTTTATCATCTTGTTCCTTGCTTTCATTGTTGTTCATCAACGTTGTATTTTGCCCAACTTTCAGTTATGTTTTAAGAGTTCTAATTTTGATTTTGAAAAAAAAAAACTGTTTTCAATGATAAATTTTTTCATAAACGTAATTCTATCGTAATATTAAAACACAGTGAGATTAACGCCAAAGGGTTCAGTTATCTATGACGTTGTGCACACAACCGTCCCACCCCTCTCATGGTTGTGCTGCTGACAGCGGACGCTGTTAATAGAGGCAAAGTGACAAGAGGAGTGAATATGGGCATAAGATCAAAACTACTCCCTATACATATGCTGTGTACGGTTGTTGATGGCCGTAGGTTTGGGTTTCAGGACAAGGCACTCCCTATCCTCTTGCTCATCATATTGTGTGCGATGAGGTAGGGGGTTGGGCTTACTTCCCAAAACACTACTCCAGCTCTCCACCACCCTACCATCTTCCTTGGGCTGATCAGGATAAATAAGTTCGAACATTATTCCCAGTTCAGTGTCCATGCACGTGCATGATACGTTTGTTGAACGGGTGTAGTCTAGATAGAAGAGCCAAACACCCCCTCCTGTCCCGTGTAGCCACGCGTTCAGTATTGGTGTGAATTCAGGCATTGTTGCAGAACTTCTCCTCCCGCCCGGCTGTAAGTGGCGTCTGTGCCAGATGTGTGAATCGAGAGGTGGAGGGGTCGTGGGACGGAATGTGGGTTCAGGAATACGTCTGAAATGGCTTCACCCTGTGGTGGAGTTTGGGCTTCCCTTAATGGAATAATGACTTGTAAGACCATGACTGAAAATGTTTTCACCAGGAGGTGAGTTTAGACATGTATGCGAACTCACCCACTCAGGGATGACACACAAACAACAGATCAAAAACAGATCAAAATGCTTTTTTTTTTTTTTTTTTTTTTTTTTTTTTTTTTTTTTTGCAATACAGAAAAACGTCATTATGCCGACTGTTTGGTACATTTTTCCCTGTGTTCTCAATAGCATTGAAATTCCTTACACACACACACACACACACACACACACACACACACACACACACACACACACACACACACACCTCAAAAATAAAAAAAAGGCAGTATGGAAGTAAGGCTTCTGACAGGAACACAGTAAGAAACACCCTTCTCAGCCTCTTTCTACTGTTTGGAAATACTTTGTGTGTGGGGGCACGATCACATAAAGTACTCAAGGCCTTTGAACTGAGTATGTAGATTACAAATACAGTTCCTTAATAAACAAGCAAAAGTAAGAAAAATCGTCTTTTGCTTTGAATC
>JADBJO010004255.1:89975-92475 GCA_016801955.1 Conus betulinus | reverse complement strand
GAGAGAGAGAGAGAGAGAGAGAGAGAGAGAGAGAGAGAGAGAGAGAGAGAGAGAGGAGAGAGAGAGAGAGAGAGTTGGGGGTTCCGTCGTCGGGGGTGGGGTGGTGGCATTGGGGAAGATCAATGAGCTTGACAAGTGACTCATTCCGGGCAGCTGCAGTGGGCAGACGTTTGAGAGACTGGTCTTTCATTATCACCTAGCCAAACCTGCAGAACCTTTCCTGTAGGGATCTGAACACTCGTGAAGGGAGGGGGGGGGGGGGGGTGTCAATGAGGGGGGGGGGGGGGGCTGGGGACTTGGGGAATATCATCCTGCGAAAGAAAAAAGCGTGTAATGGAAAATAGCGAGCAAAACAGCATAGAGATATCAGTAAGAGGAGATAATAGTATTCTGGGTTAACTGTCATCCACCCCCCCCCCCCCCCTCTCTCTCTCTCTCTGGTTTTAAGCAAATTATTTTACACTTTACAAACACGTAGCTTTACAAAAATGTGAAAGTTTGAACATCAACAAGCTTATGCTTATAGTGTATCAAATGTTTATAATTACACATGTAGACAAGGAAATGACAGGATACTTTAAAGTTACTATGCTAAACAAAATACGCTCTCTCTCTCTCTCTCTCTCTCTCTCTCTCTCTCTCTCTCTCTCTCTCTCTCTGTCAGGACAATGTGCCCTCTCACTTCACTCATTCAAGAGCAGAAGAGGAAAAACAGAGAACATCAACGATTGTGTGAAGAGAAAGACATTGAATATCTGTTTCCATCCATACCAACAAGCAATCCCCCCTCACACCTCACCTGTCTTTCCCATCCCTCTCTTTCTTCCTTCCTCAGTAACACCTTCCAACCTTTTCACCCATTTTTTTCGTTCTTCCCAAGTTCTCATCTCTCTGATATCCTCTGCTTCATCATTCTCCCTTCCTTCCTCTGCCTCTGGAAGCTGGGGAGGAGTACAGATTGAAGCACCGTTCTGGGTTTTTTTGTCTGATTTTCATTCACTGAAGAAACCAAAACACGTCTTCTGCCGGTTGACCTGTTTTAATCGTCCTATTGAAATGAGTCTACGGTTCATTCTAATCAAAGGAGCAACTATCACGTGCTCACTTGTTCTGTTGCTGGCATTATGATTCAAGGAAGAAATCCTCTTTACTGTGTTCTTTCTAGCGGTAGCTTTCGAATGTCTTACACAGACGTCAGTTTGTGTGAGTGCGTGTGTGTGTGTATGTGTGTGTGTGTGTGAAGGTGCACGTGAGTAGTTGTGCGTGTCCGCTTTCCCGTGTGTGCTGTGCGTTATTTGCTTCCCCGTGCCTGGGTGTGCGGTTTGGGTGCGTGCGTGCGTGCGTGCGTGCGTGCGTGCGTGCGTGCATGCGTGCGTGTGTGTGAGTGCGTGCGCGCGTGTGTGTGCGTGCGTGCGTGCGTGCGTGTTTTTCTTAGTCCTTGTAGAGCGCTTAGAGGTAATCTACAATTTGCGCTATAGAAATATTCATATATTATTATATTATTATTATTATTAGTATTATTATCATGAGGCAGATGTCATTATCATGATCAAGCCAGAAATGTCATTTTACGATGTGTATCAAGCCAGAACTATATTATTATACAGAAATGTGTTACAAAAATGTGTTGGTCTGAATTATTATACAAAAATGTGTTTATTATACAAACATGTGTCTGAATTATTATACAAAAATGTGTTGGTCTGAATTATTATACAAAAATGTGTTGGTCTGAATTATTAACAAAAATGTGTTGGTCTGAATTATTATACAAAAATGTGTTGGTCTGAATTATTATACAAAAATGTGTTGGTCTGAATGTGTTGGTCTGAATTATTATACAAAAAATGTGTTTGGTCTGAATTATTATACCAAAATGTGTGGTCTGATTTATTATACAAAAATGTGGTCTGAATTATTATACAAAAAATGTGTTGGTCTGAATTATTATACCACAAATTATACCAAAATGTGTGGTCTGAATTATTATACAAAAATGTGTTGGTCTGAATTATTATACAAAAAAAATGTGTTGGTCTGAATTATTATACAAACATGTGTTGGTCTGAATTATTATACAAAATGTGTTGGTCGTGAATTATGGTCTGAATTATTATACAAAAATGTGTTGGTCTGAATTATTATACAAAAAATGTCTTGTTATACAAAAATGTGTTTGGTCTGAATATTATACAAAAAATGTGTTGGTCTGAATTATTATGTGTTGGTCTGAATTATTATACAAAAATGTGTTGGTCTGAATTTATTATGACAATTATTACACAAAAATGTGTTGGTCTGAATTACTATAAATGTGTTGGTCTGAATTATTATACAAAAATGTGTGGTCTGAATTATTCTGAAAAATTATCTGATATACAAAAATGTGTTGGTCTGAATTATTATACAGAAATGTTGGTCTGAATTATTATACACAAAATGTGTTGGTCTGAATTATTATACAAAAATGTGTTGGTCTGAATGTGTTCTGATTACAATA
>JADBJO010004255.1:54975-59975 GCA_016801955.1 Conus betulinus | reverse complement strand
GTGAAGGGTGAAGGGTGAAGGGCTGAAGCACGGATAAGGCTCGTGTAAGTAACCTGCTTCCCTATTCAACATAAGAATTGTTTCTTTCTCTTTTTCTTTAGGTTTTCCCCTGTAGCTTTTCCCCCAACTATCTATATATGGCTCACCTGGTAATGACTGGTCAGTGGTGAGGACCCCTTGACCAACTTCCTGACCGGTTCGAGTCTCTAGGCCATCCGCTGGGCTAAAAACGGATTCTTTCCTCCCTCCTCCTAGTGAGTGCACATACTCACTGTTCAAAACACATGACCAGCACCTTGCCAGCCCTTGTTAAACTATCTCTCAGTGGTCACTTTTTCACCCAATGACCACCCTTGTCTATCTGACTGAACAATCCTCACAATTATTGGCGGGGGGGGGGGGGGGGGGGGGGGGGGGGGGGGGGGGGGGGGGTGTCGCCCGCTACACTAGTCCAGCCACATGAATATTCTTCCTTTTTAGTTGTGGCATGGGGGAAATGCTTCATATCACTAGACTACATGTGATGGAGCGTCACATGCCTTGATGTGAGGCTACGTCACGTGACATCCCCATTATATTCCGTCCTCTCTATCCTTTTCATCCCTTTCACCTCCCATCTCCACCTTCTTCTCCTCTGATTCTCTCTGCTCCATCATTCGTCTATGGTTCTGATTTTGATATTCTTATTAAATGAAGAAGCCACATGCTCTCCAGCAAACTGCTCTTCTTTAGCATGTTAATGAATGGGGAAACTCTGATTGAAAGAAATCCACGTGTCTTCAGTTAAAAAGGATTAAAACAGATCGAGAAGCAGACACGTCTTCCATTAAAAAGGAGGATGAAAAACGGATCAAAAAGCAGCCTGAAACATGTTTTGAATTTCGTCAGTTAATTACAATAGACATAAAACTACAACAATGCTGAAACCTGTGTACACACCTAACTATGTCAGACAAGGAAATGGGAGGAGGAAGCACAAGATTCAAAGGAGAAGCAGAAGCAGAAGGATTCAAAGAAGCAGAGGAAGAATGATAAAGCAGGATTGGAAGGAAGAATGATAAAGCAGAAGGATTCGAAGGAGCCGAGGAAGAATGATAAAGCAGAAAGATTCAAAGAAGAATGATAAAGCAGAAAGATTCAAAGGAAGAATGATAAAGCAGAAGGATTCAAAGGAGCAGAGGAAGAATGATAAAGCAGAAAGATTCAAAGGAAGAATGATAAAGCAGAAAGATTCAAAGGAAGAATGATAAAGCTGAAGGATTCAAAGGAAGAATGATAAAGCTGAAGGATTCAAAGGAAGAATGATAAAGCTGAAGGATTCAAAGGAAGAATGATAAAGCAGAAGGATTCAAAGGAGCAGAGGAAGAATGATAAAGCAGAAAGATTCAAAGGAAGAATGATAAAGCTGAAGGATTCAAAGGAAGAATGATAAAGCTGAAGGATTCAAAGGAAGAATGATAAAGCTGAAGGATTCAAAGGAAAGAATGATAAAGCTGAAGGATTCAAGGAAGAATGATAAAGCAGAAGGATTCAAAGGAGCAGAGGAAGAATGATAAAGCGAAAGATTCAAAGGAAGAATGATAAAGCAGAAAGATTCAAAGGAAGAATGATAAAGCTGAAGGATTCAAAGGAAGAATGATGATAAAGCTGAAGGATTCAAAGGAAGAATGATAAAGCTGAAGGATTCAAAGGAAGAATGATAAAGCAGAAAGATTCAAAGGAAGAACGATAAAGCAGAGGGAGGGATTCAAAGGAAGAATGATAAAGCAGAGGGATTCAAAGGAGCAGAGGAAGAATGATAAAGCAGAAGGATTCAAAGGAAGAATGATAAAGCAGAAAGATTCAAAGGAGCAGAGGAAGAATGACAAAGCAGAAGGATTCAAAGGAGCAGAGGAAGAATGACAAAGCAGAAGGATTCAAAGGAGCAGAGGAAGAATGATAAAGCAGAAAGATTCAAAGGAAGAATGATAAAAGCAGAAAGATTCAAAGGAAGAATGATAAAGCAGAAAGATTCAAAGGAAGAATGATAAAGCAGAAGGATTCAAAGGAGCAGAGGAAGAATGATAAAGCAGAAAGATTCAAAGGAAGAATGATAAAGCAGAAAGATTCAAAGGAAGAATGATAAAGCAGAAAGATTCAAAGGAAGAATGATAAAGCAGAAAGATTCAAAGGAAGAATGATAAAGCAGAAAGATTCAAAGGAAGAATGATAAAGCAGAAGGATTCAAAGGAGCAGAGGAAGAATGATAAAGCAGAAAGATTCAAAGGAAGAATGATAAAGCAGAAAGATTCAAAGGAAGAATGATAAAGCAGAAGGATTCAAAGGAAGAATGATAAAGCAGAAGGATTCAAAGGAAGAATGATAAAGCTGAAGGATTCAAAGGAAGAATGATAAAGCAGAGGGATTCAAAGGAGCAGAGGAAGAATGACAAAGCAGAAGGATTCAAAGGAAGAATGATAAAACAGAAAGATTCAAAGGAAGAATGATAAAGCAGAAGGATTCAAAGGAAGAATGATAAAACAGAGGGATTCAAAGGAAGAATGATAAAACAGAAGGATTCAAAGAAAGAATGATAAAGCTGAAGGATTCAAAGGAAGAATGATAAAGCTGAAGGATTCAAAGGAAGAATGATAAAGCTGAAGGATTCAAAGAAAGAATGATAAAGCTGAAGGATTCAAAGGAAGAATGATAAAGCTGAAGGATTCAAAGGAAGAATGATAAAGCTGAAGGATTCAAAGGAAGAATGATAAAGCTGAAGGATTCAAAGAAAGAATGATAAAGCTGAAGGATTCAAAGGAAGAATGATAAAGCTGAAGGATTCAAAGGAAGAATGATAAAGCTGAAGGATTCAAAGGAAGAATGATAAAGCTGAAGGATTCAAAGAAAGAATGATAAAGCTGAAGGATTCAAAGGAAGAATGATAAAGCAGAAGGATTCAAAGGAAGAATGATAAAACAGAAGGATTCAAAGGAGGAGAGGAAGAATGATACAGCAGAAAAAAAAAAATCAAAGGAAGAATGATAAAGCAGAAGGATTCAAAGCAGCAGAGGAAGAATGATAAAGCAGAAGGAATCAAAGGAAGAAATGATAAAACAGAAGGATTCAAAGGAGGAATGATAAAGCAGACGGATTCAAACGAAGAATGAAGGATTCAAAGGTGCAAAGGAAGAATGATAAAGCAGAAGGATTCAAAGCAGCAGAGGAAGAATGATAAAGCAGAAAGATTTAAAAAAAAAAAAAACAGAGGAAGAATTATAAAGCAGAAATATTCCAAGGAGCAGAGGTAGAATGATATGATAAAAAAAACCCAGAAGAATTCAAAGGAGCAGAAAGGGAATTGTGGAATAAACATGGATGATGAAAGACTAAGGAGGAGAGGCACCGGGGTGGAATGGATGGGGGGGGGGGGGGGGAGGGAAAAGGACGGTATGTATCGAACGATTTCATTATGATTTTTTTTCCAAACTCAGTTTACAGTCTTTTTGCTTTTCCTCTCCTCCCCATCATACATCAAGACAGTAAGCACTGATTGCATGGTAAAACATTGTCCCTGTAATATAAGAGAGAGAGAGAGAGAGAGAGAGAGAGAGAGAGAGGCTGCTTGTCTTTGTATCTTCTTAAATGTACAGCTCTCTCCCCAGCGCATGTTGTTCTCTGGCATGGAAGTTTACAGAAGTGGGCTGGCATGGAATGGTACATGGAAAGATCGATTGAAAGAGATTATCTGAGCGTGCCTCCTTCATGTGTGTGTGTGTGTGTGTGTGTGTGTGTGTGTGTGTGTGTGTGTGTGTGTGTGTGTGTGTGTGCGTGTGTGTGCGTGTGTGTGTGTGTGTGTGTGTGTGTGTGTGTGTGTGTGTGTGTGTGTGAAACAAGTCTGATGACGGAAGATCAAACTCAACGATCCAGTGCTGGTACCCTAGTACCGAGTGGACAGCACCATCACCAACCCCATCTCCAGCAGCAACAACAGCAGCCTCATCAACTGTTGGCCTGAAGCACTGCGGATTGGGAGAGTGCTGGGTGTAACTAACCATCTCATCGTGTGCTGTTTTAACGCTTGCCAAAACTCAGCAGAAAAGGAGTGAAGGAGACAGCCAAATAAGCTTAGGATCCAAGGCGTACATTTGTTCATTTGTTTGTTAGTTTGTTGTTTGGCTGCTTGGTTGTTTGGATGTTTGGTTGGTTCGTTGGTTGGATAGTTGGTTGGTTAGTTGATTCGCTGGCTGGCTGATTGATTAATTTGTTGGTTGGTTCTTTGGTTGGTTAGATGGACGGTTGGCTGTTTGGTCAGTTGGCAGGTCGGTTGGTTGGTTGCTTGCTTGCTTGGTCGGTTCGTTGGATGGAAAAATGATTGGTTATTTGGTTGGTTGGCAGGTCGGTTGGCTGGTGTGTTTGTTGGTTGCTTGGTTCGCTGGTTGTTTGGCTGGTTGGCTGGTGCGCTGGTTGCTTGGTCAGTTGGTTGGTTGGTGGGTTGATAGGTTGAGTATTGAGTTGGTTGGTTGCTTGGTGGGTTGGTTCATTGGTTGCTTAACCTGAATCTTTGAAAAACCCTCGAGAGGTAAGCAGCCGGGACACAGTTCGAAGTCCCACAGGGTACACAGGGTACCCACACAGAAAATTTGCGTCGGACAACCGACCGGGCAGTCAGCCTCTCCACTTCGTCTTGACGGACGATCCTCGAGTCACAGTCTTCACACGGCAAGCAGAGCCGCTCTCGAACACAGTTCAAAGTCCCACAGGGTACATACATCCTCACAGAAGATCACGTCGGACTATCTACCTGGCGGTCACCCTCTCCACGTCGTCTTGACGAAGAATCCTGTGGCCCTTTTCTTTTTTTTTTTTTTTTTTTTTTACACGATTCTACTACCGACCTTGTCTGCCTCTCCACGTCGTCTTGACGGAGAGACAGCAGCTGGGGTCACGGGCTGTACTTCCACATTTGGTAATAATCAGTTTCAGACCGAACTCAGGGGCCTCATCGGGTTTTTTTTTTTGTT
>JADBJO010004255.1:32475-39975 GCA_016801955.1 Conus betulinus | reverse complement strand
CACACACACACACACACACCACACACATGCCCGCACGCACACGCGCGCGCATGCGCACACACATACCACCATGTACACAGACGCGCGCGCGCGCACACACACATACACGCACACACTCACACACACACGCGCACACACACACACACACACACACACACACACACACACACACACACACACACACACACACACAGTATCTGACTGTAAAGACTTGAAAAAGTGTGGGATAAGGTGAAAGAAATGAAATCGGGCATTAAACTCCAAGATTACCCGATCAAAACAACAAGTAAAGAATTTCTATCTCCCAAAGAAAAGGCTGAGGAATTTGCATCTATGTACGTTAAGACATGTTGTACGGAATGTTTGCCTAATGAACAAAAGTCGTTTAGATTAAAAGAAAAAAATACTGATAACTATAGAGATCCTGTACCAAACAACAACAGTACTATAAATGTATCAATATCTTTACAGGAAGTCAGGAATGCTATCCGTCTGTTGGGAAATAAAAGGGTTTCGGTTGGTTTGGATGGGATTTCTTACACTATGTTAAACCATTTACCAGAGAACTGGATAGTCATTTTACATAAATTATTTAACAAATGTTGGGAATGTGGACAAATTCCCGATAAGTGGAAGACGTCTATTGTGACTCCTATTCTAAAGCAGGGCAAGCCTCGGTTGAGACGTCTAGTTATAGACCCATTTCAGTCACGTCTCATACTGGAAAAGTCATGGAAAAAATAGTAAATTTCAGAATGCCTATTACTGTGATAAACATGATGTATTTTCTTCACATCAAGCTGGATTTAGAAAAGGACGAAGTACAATTGATCACCTGACACGACTAACTACTCATATTAAGAAACAGTTTTCTAAACGTAAAAGTGTCCTTGCTTCCTTCTTTGATCTTAATAAAGCTTACGATAGAGTGTGGCACAGCACAGCCGACTACTGTATAAATTAAAACAAATTGGTCTTTCTGGTCACGTCTCTACAATTATGTGAAATCCTTTTTAAGTGGGAGACATATAATGACCAAAGTTGGTGTGACTTTATCATCCTCAAGATCTCTATAGATATGGGAATTCCACAAAGTTCTATTATCTCCCCTTTGTTATTCAACGTAATGCTATATGACTTATGTACATGTTTTTCATCATATACAAGGTAGCTCAATATGCTGATGACATTGCAATATGGATTAATGTATCTTTAAAGAAAAGAACAAATTTACGTCACATAAATTATATTCAGAAGCTCTTTCAGAACGAGCTGGATAAATTAAATAGTTATATGCATTTGAACGGCTTTCAATTCTCTGTTGAAAAGACACATTTGGTTCTCTTTAACAATGGGATATAACCCAAGTAACTTGCCTATATTCTTTCTGGGAGGACGGGAAATTTTTTATAAACTTGAAGTAAAATTTTTAGGCGTCCTACTTACATCAAAACTAAACTGGAAAAAAAACATATAGACTCGATAGTTACTAAAGCGGTTAAAAGTTTGAATTTTCTAAAAATTGTCAGTCACTCTCCATGGGGACAGGATCCCAAAGTTTTGTTGCATTTAGCAACCAGTCTTGTACGATCAAGATTGACTTACGGACAGGAGGTATTCTTTTCAGCTCCGCGATCGCATTTAAAAGAACTTCAAAGAATTGACAGTAAAGCTGTAAAGTTGTCCCTGGGTGTACCTGTGCACACTAAGTCCTCTGAAGTTTATAAGATAGCAGGCCTTTTGCCACTTGATGAGGAAAGGAAAATAAGTTCTGTAAAATATGTAGAGACGGATTGCCGTGGACGACCTTGAAGAGTTAAATACACGATCCGACATTGATTTTTCGAAAAATGCACAAAAAAATTCAAATTTAGAGACGCTTCGTTCATATGTTTCAGACGTTTTAATAATTCATCAAAGATTAACCCACACGAGGTAGCGCCTCGCGTACTGGTTCCGCCGGTACCCCCCCCTTGGGACTAACGGAAGTAAAAAGTTAACATTTTTTTCTTCTGATCTAAATAAAGCGATGTCGCCGCATGTGTTGGCAGCATCTGTCAAAATTGATATGGAAGAAAAGTTTACTAACTATTTGAAAGTATACACTGACGGCTCAGTTCTTGATGATGGTAGTGCGGGATCTGGCTTTGTAATTCCAGATTACAAAGCTGAAAAATCATATTATTTAGGTAAGGGTCATTCCATATTTACAGCTGAACTTGTTGCTGTCCTGATGGCATTAAATTATTTAATTTCCTTGCCAGTCTCAATATTTAATATCCTGTTTTGTGTGTGATTCACAGTCAGTATTAAAAAGTTTGCATTGTTTTGAAAATACACAGAGAGAGGAATTATTATTTGAGATTAAGTACATGTTGCACTGTCTTTACATGAAAGGTACTAATGTTGTGTTTTCGTGGGTCCCATCGCACACCTCCTTCATTTTTAACGATCAAGCAGATAGAGCAGCAAAAAGGGGAGCAAAGAATATATTAGGTAGTATTAAGGTTGACTGTCCTTTGTCACACAAGGAAATTAGTCATATCATCGAAAGGGATTTCTGGAGTCAATACAGTTCCTCATCAAAACCTCGTCAGCAAACTCTGTCAAACTTTGTGTCGATTAGCCGACCGGTTTCAAGCCTGGCTTTTAGACTTTTATGTAATTCCCTACGACCAAGTATTGCCAGACTGTTAAGTGTGTATGTCGTGTGGGGATCTTTCAGTTCAACATGTGATTTTTGATTGTGAACTAACGAAACCCTTTTTTGAATGGTGTTATACCAAGCTGACACTGGGCATGTTAATGTGTTTGACTTTTTAGATTCGTTGCCAGTTATTTCTCTTGTTAAATTAACGAGACACCTTTTGGAAAGTCCATTAAGGAACATTTTATAATCATAATCGTAAGTTAGATTACTTTAGTTATTTTTCTCTAATTTTTCATAGTTACTGTCCTATAATTCATCTGTCCTTTATTTTTGTTCTATGTAACCACATCGTAGAGGAAAGTTTTCTTGTGAATCATTAATTCCACAAGTAATCGCATGCCGGGCCATTCATTTAAAGTCATTCTCACAAACAATGCTAGCAGGCAACCAGGATTAAGATTGAAAAAGGAGAAGAGAGAGAGAGAGAGAGAGAGAGAGAGAGAGAGAGAGAGAGAGAGAGAGAGAGAGAGAGAGAGAGAGAGAGATAGAGACAGACAGACAGACAGACAGACAGACAGACAGACAGACACAGAGACAGAGTCAGAGTCATTTAAGAGAGAAGAATGCGGACGACAAAATGATTTCTTCCTCTCTCATGAATGCCACCTTCCCCCCCCCCCTCCCATCTCCCACCCATCATCCACCACCCTATCACCACCTCTGTCTAATCTTCCTCACTCACCACCCTCTTCCCTGTCGCTCTGCCCTTCCTCTACCCCCCCATCTCTCTCCTCTTCTGATGACAGCTTCCCTATTATTCTCCTTCCCCTCTCATGTCTGTGCGTGCCACAGGAGCATACACATCAAGCATTAGGCCAGAGTTTCAGGGTCTTTTTTTTTTAATCATTTTTCATTTATCAACTGCATAAATCAGGCATTTGGTCTTCCATGTCGATCTGTTAGAATTCTACTTCTACGAAGAAATCCCCATGTGTTTTGCTGTGGTTCTGTTTTTTCGGCCTTTCATTAAAAGGACAGTCACATTGTGTTCTGCCTATACACTGTAATTAAAGAAATGAATTCCAGGTGTTCTATTGTTCTCTTTTTTAGTGTGTTGGTTAGGAAAAAATATCGCATTCGCATTCATTATGACCCAAAGCCACATTAGATGGAAAGTGTGTTACAGTGTGTGTGTGTGTGTGTGTGTGTGTGTGTGTGTGTGTGTGTGTGTGTGTGTGTGTGTGATGACTACTCCCCACTGTAGCACACTTTCGGGGACATTGTGTGTGTGTCGTTGTTCGTCCTCCGATTTCGAAGATGACCACGACTTCAATCTCTGATGGAAGATCGCTGAGTGTGGCCCCACAGCTTTATTTTTCTGTGTGTGTTGTCATTGTTTTGAACATCGCCTGACCACTTGTGTACAAGCTTTTATGCCGTATCTACATTATCTACAGGAAAATAAACCTAGTCGAGTTTGGTATTAAAAGAATTGTCGGGAATTCGCCTATTCAGTCATCTCAAGAGACAGATATATTACATTTTCCATGACAACCACTAATTATCAAACTAACAGCCCCACTTGTAATGGCCGCTCAGCAATGCCGAACACATTGTTGCCAGACCGGCTTTACACAGATGACATTCAGTTCGCCGAGTACAGCACGGTTAGCTGGCTGGTGGGGGAGCAGCCTGCAGAAAACAAAACACCCCTTTCCCTGACCTGCATTCACGGCTTGGCCTCTGCAGAAAAAAAATAAATAAATAAAATAAACGAGCACAAAGTTCAGTTAACAAGAGTGAAAAATCTTTTTCGTATTTCCTTGAACACTTTTTAATTGAAATGGCTTTGAACACGGAATTTGAATGGCAATATTTACACGTCAACATACTATTTTTATGATGAAATCGGGAAATGGAATACATTAAAGCCAAAGAATTAGACAAAACTGCTTTCCTATGTCTGAGCAGTTTGTGGTTATCGTATTAATGTTTACAAAATATTATTTTTGCCACTCTCTCTCTCTCTCTCTCTCTCTCTCTCTCTCTCTCATCACACACACACACACACACACACACACACACACACACACACACACACAAACACACAAACACACAAACACACGCGCGCGCGCGCGCACGCAAGCACACACGCTCGAACACACACACACACACACACACACACACACACACACACACACGTGCGAGCGCGCGCACGCACGCACGCACATACACAGGCTCTCTCTCTCTACCCTCTGTGTGTGTGCATATACGTATATCCATCCATCTATCCTTCTATCTATCTATCTATCTATCTATCTATCTATCTATCTATCTATCTATCTATCTATCTACTGCATAAAGTCCGTGGCTGCGGTATTGACTTATGCTGGCTAGCAAAGACCAGGCACAAAGATCGCTATGACCTTTGCTCCAAGAGAAAAGAATCGGACGACGAAATGGCTCAGTCTGCATCCACGAGAACCTCCCACTCCCATCCTACCTGCTTCGTCCTCATCCCCCACCCCCTCTCCAGCCAACCCACCGCCACTTTCTCACCATTTCGCATCTTCCTCTGGCTTCAAGGCTTCCCCAACCCCCCCCCCCCCCCCCCACCCCTCCCCCCCCCTCTAGCCACCTTACCCAACGCTACCTCCGTCCCCATCCCATCCCACCCCACCCCCCACCCCCATCCCCTTTCTCCTCCCCTCATTTCATTTGTCTTATTCTGATGTTCTCTCTTCCATCATTCCTCTCTCTCTTACCGTCTGCAGCGAAAAAACACTACAGACATTCTGAAGATTTCTGTGAGACGCTCGTGGATCAAGTTCCGTTCATCTGTTTTTAATTGACAGAAATCATCGCGCTTGTTTCCTTCTTGTTGATCGATTTATAGCATCCCCCAAAATTAAGAAAGGAATGGAGTATCGAACTGTGGTTAATTTTTAAGAAGGAAAAAAAAGCATTCTGTATGCTCTATTCTGATCATTTGGTTTAGGTTTGTGTTTGGGCGATGGAATCCAAGCTAGCTATCCTAATGTTCTATATTTAACTTTCCAATTCAATGAAGAAGTCTAACACGTTTCCTCTCATGCTCATTAAAAAAATGTCTGAATAAATGTAGAATTCGCAGGTGTTTGATTGTTCTGATTTCTAAAAGAACGAAGAAATTCTACACATGTTTCTTAAAAGTGTTCTATATTAACGAACCAAAGTTGTCACTTTAAATGTTCCATATTTAGTTTTCGAGTTAAATGAAGACGTTCCATGTGTCTCATAACTCTTTGTTTGGGTACTTCTGCTTCAGAAAGAAATCTGTGTGTTCCAAATTTATGATTTTATTTTTCCTTATGAAATGTTTGTAATTTTATTTTTTTAGCCATCTAAGAAACTGACGAAACCATAATGTTCCGTCTTTCTATGCTGAATGTCTGAATTTAATGAAGAAACCTGTTGATGTCATTTTCTTACATACCTTTTAATAAAACAAAGAAATCGTCTGTGTTCTATTATTTCAGTTTTGTTTGCCTTCCAATTTTACGTTGAAAAAAAAGTCGTATTTTTCGCATGTTGTGCTTTTTCACCTGGATAATATTGTAAACTTTCTAGCATTTGAATGAGAGGACAACCATTCACATGTATCACGTATCGTTTTACTTTCAACCTTCAATCTGATTGGTGGAATCACAGACACACGGATACATATTGTTTTGATTACAGCACTCAAACTGAATAAAGAAATCACATGTTGTTGCTGTCATCGAAATTATTTTCCTCGTCTTATTAAAAATGAAAACAAATTCGTCAGTATTGTTTTTTCTCCAGCCTACTGATTTCGCCCATTTTTTGCTCTCTATTATCTGTTCTAAGTAAGTTTGTTTTTTTTTTTCTTTTTTTTTTTCGAGTCTTCCACTCAAGCGAAGACAGTGCATGTATTCATTTCGGTTATACCTTTTTTTTCATTTCTTTTCCAATAAACTCTCTAAATTTGTGGCAAGTATTTGGAAACATACAGCTTTCTCTTTGATTGACATTAAATGTCACTTCGTAAAAAAATCAATTCATCCATAATTACCACGTATGGTTCGGATTGATGATCAAAATATCAAGAGATCAGATGTATTTGCTGAGTATATTTCTAATCTAAGGAAATCATTAACTGAAGAAGACACTCGCATCATTCTAGCCTCTTGGTGCAAAACAGAAACTGTAGATATTTCCAACGAGTCTCTCATAACAAGCGGAAATTTCATGCACTTTCCGACGAAACAAAACATTTTCATTTTTTTTTTTTTTAGTGAGAAGAAGAGAAGAAGATAGCTGTAGTCCTCATTTGTTAGTTAAATCAGGTTTGCTATGGGCTGAACGGGAAAAAAAATGGACCCTCGGTCTAACTGTCCGTTTACATCAGCCAGTCCGTCACTCTGTCTGTGTGTCTGTCTGCGTATCTGTCTGTACATCTATCGTCTGCCTGTCTTTCTGTCTGTCTGTATGTATGTCTCTCTCAGTCTCTGTCTGTGTCTGTGTCTGTGTCTCTCGTCTCTCTCGTCCTCTCTCCCTCTCTCCCCCTCTCTCCTCTCTCTCCTCTCGCTCTCGTTCTCTCTTTCTCTTCCTCTCTCTCTCTCTTTCTCTCTCTCCTCTCTCGTCTCTCTCTCTCTCTTCTCTCTCTCTCTCTCTCTCTCTGTTCTGTGTGTGTTTGTTGTGTGTTGTGTGTGTGTGTGTGTGTGTGTGTGTTTTCCCCCCCCTCTCTCTCTCTTAGCGCAAGTATGCGCACGTGCATGTCTGCCTCCCCCCCCCCCCCCCCACACACACACTACACACACACACGGGCCCTCAACACGTGCATGCGC